>JANTPZ010098554.1:0-12473 GCA_025593235.1 Vachellia pachyceras
CTATATAAATAAAGAATGAGACAGAACCCAGATTATGAAAAATTGAAGTTTGAGTCGGAATTTACAATTGCTAGTTTTGATGCCTATAAGACTATTAGCAGACAAACTATCGACCACCAACATGCATTTACCCAAGATTTTGACTTTCCTCAGCTTCAAGCTCCCAAGTTTGATAGCTACTGGTGCATGCACTTTAAGATCCAACGGAACTCTTCCGGTCTGTTGTTGCTGTTGCAGGCACTCATTAATGTGGTTCCTGATTCAACTTGGCCACTTAAGGACACATCAAGCATTGTTCTGTTTTGATGACCTCGGTAGAAAATGGGTAGCCACCCTTCAAAAATCTGAGTTTTTGTGAACCATGCACTCTACCTTCCTCCTTTTTCATAGTAAATTCCAATCTTCTTGTTGGGGTTGTTTGCTGTGATCTTCACATCAAACCTTGCATACATTGTCATGTTCAAGTTTCAGCCTCAGATCACTTATCCTAATGCCCCGTTTGGTACACGGAAGTGATTTTGATGGAACTGGAAGTGGAACTGGAAGTGGAAATAGAAGTGGAACTGGAAGTGGGTTTTAAAAACTGTTTGGTAGATGGAATAAGTGAGATATAGAATATGTATATCTACTGTGAAACTACAAAAATGCCCTTTGCCCAAAACAAAAACCATCCTTCGACGGACAACAATGGAGCCTGAGAAAAATCCATCGACGGAGACGGAGCCTTGGTCGGAGACGTGAACGCCAGATCTGCTTCGTCTTCCTTCGTCCTCATCGCTGAATGGAGAAGAACAGGAACATAAGCCAGAATCGTGACCTCCTTCATCCTCGCCGCTGTCGCCAACGAGAAGCAATGAAGAAGCAATCGTGACCTCCTTCGCCGTCGCCCACTTTGTCGCCGTCGCCCACCATCGTCGCAGATCGCTCCTTGTCTCCGTCGTGCCATATCTCCGTTGTCGTGCTCATTGCGGATCGAACAAAGACCTCGTCGTGCTCGTCGCAGATGTCGCGCCAGATCTGGATCTCCGTCGCCCACCTCTGTTGTCGTCGTCGTCGCCAGACCTCCACCACCCACCTCCGTTGAAGCCACCGCCCACCTCCGTTGACCTCACCATTTCCGTCGAAGGAGCCCACCAACCAGCGAAATCGAAGAGGGGGAGGGGGAAGGGCAGAAGGGTCCAAGACCCAGTTCCATGGAACTGGAACTAGGTTCCCAAGGGGGAGGTTGGAACCCAGTTTCAATGCTTTTGGGTTCCATGGAATCCACTTTCATGATACCAAACAAACCAAAGTCCCACTTCCACCCTCAATTCCAGTTTCAACATCTCACTTCCATGCTACCAAACGGGGCATAAGTCTTTCAACTGAGTAATTGGGTAGCTTGGGCTTTCCTTCACAACATATACCAGATAGTTTGTAAAGAGCTCCTAAAGTTGCCCCTAAGGTGATGATGAGAAGGAGAAATAAGGTTAGGATCCAACAAATGCACTTGCAGAAGCTGCCTCCTCCTCCTCCTCTCTTTGGTGGTGGTGTGGACTGTATTGCTGGGGGCATCAGTGATGCTTTTGGCGGCGGCCGTGCCTCCTGTATCCGCCAGAGCTACTGGGTGGATTATCCTCTGATGATAGGCCATGAATGAGTGCTCTTCAGTGTCAAGCTATGGTTTATATGATCACGGGATAAGAGAGCAGTACAAGTGCAGGGTGTTGCTACTTCATTCAGAGTTTACTTATTTGTCAATTTTATTATGAATATACTATTGTTGGGAGGTGACCTTCCTTACCTAATAATATTACAGGATATGCATGTAATAAAGAGCCAATAATTCAAAAGTATAAACTGGTAGTTCATCTAAAAAGATAACGGTAGTTGAGTAAATACAAGAAGAACCAGGAAGCTTCTTCTTTTTGTTCAAGCATCATATGCTGCAAATACAAAATAGTAAAGATAACTAATTTGCATAGGTTAAATAAATTAGTTTAAGTCAGTTATTTATGAATAATTTTTTATTATCTAATTAATAGTTTTGTAAACAAATTATCACTTGTATAAGATTAATATAATCATTTTTTATTGATTTAAGATAAATAAAGAAAGAAATGTTCCTACTTATACTTTAGGGTGTCTATAAACTATATATAAAAAAGCAAATAACATTCACATATACTGAAAAAATGAAAAAGTAGAATCTTTATCCTATGAAAGATTTTGTTTCAAGGCAAACGGTTGCTTTTCTATTATTAAAAAAGAGAAAACATTTCGTTATTTAATAATATTTATATATTAAATTAAATATTTTATTGTTTTAACTTAATTTCTTTGAAAAGATGGAAAAACATTATTTTTGTTAAAAATGTTTGAAGTCAGTAGGCTTGACCGAACCACCAATAAATGGGTCAAACTTCAAAAAATGCATGCCCAATATTAATTGGGCCAAAACAGACCAGTCTATTTAGGTTTGAGCCCATGAAGCGTCTATCAGTTTTCTCACCTGCACTAATATGCATTATTTTCTCAAGATTTTGAATCTATTTGGTATATACCGTTACTTATAGTCTTCTTATTTGGCAATTTTATTGTGAATATTCTATTGGTGGAAGGTGGTCTCCCTTTCCTAATATTACAAGATATGAAAGTAATAAAGGGCCAATAGTTGAATAGTAATTATAAGCTCATAGTTCATCTAAAAGGACAATGGTTGTTGAGTAAAAACACCAAGTGGCATACCATTAAAAAGTTAATTGTGCTGAGTGCTTCTGGTCAATAATTTCATTGATAAACTTCAGCTTTGAAAAAAAAATTGCTTCTCAGATATAACTGCTGAAATTTCAGTTATGACTCCACTCCAAAGCATGTACAATTTGGACATGGATGTTGTCAGCTACAACGAGACTACTGAACATAAGCATTATCTTCATTTCTTGATCAGAACATAGAGAGCAACACGATTGCTGTGATAATCAGGATGCCATAGGGTTTGATCCACACGGCCGATTGTAAAATTTTTCATTGCTGCTTCAAGGAAGTACTCAAGAATGGCATCTAAAATCATCACACATTATTCATAAGTCAATCCTATGTCTGGCATGATGGGTTGGGCTAAAGGAGAAAAAACAAGAAGAAATGAGACATTTCACCGTTTCGAAGTTCCCCAGCCAAGAATATTGTCGTGTTGGATCCAGAGAGCTGCCCTAGTGTCACCAGCAAATCCACAACAGCATTCTCACTATATACCACATCAGATCCTAGCACTGCAAAGAACAAATTCAGAATGGAATCTGAAAAAGTGAATCATAAGATCATCTAAAAAACCTGTGTTTTTCACATAAATTCACTTTTAGAAGGCCATATCATTTCAACATACAGAAAAAATTGTGATGCCACACAAAAAGCTTCTCATGGAAACATTGAAGTTTGCATGTGATTAATATTATAAGCTAATACTGATCTCTGCTAAATAGTTCAATATTTAGAAAAAATACTCTGATCAAGAACCTTTGATAATAACTAAATGGCAGTGACAGTTTAGTATGAAAGACAGATAAATAAAAATGAACCAAAATTAAAAATTAGAGATGTGATTATAATGACGATTACAATTACAAATAGGGTGGTATGAATGACGCGGCCATTTCTCTAAACCTTTTTTCTGGAGCCAGTTGTTCGATCTTTTCTATTCCTTGTTAGGATTATATGGCTAAGGGTTATTACCATAATCTGGTGCAGGTTCAGTGAGCTCTAGGTCAGGATCTTCACCCCATACGAGTTCTGTAGCTGTTACAGTACCACGCACATGTTTCATGTTAGTTTCAATGTTCTTTCTAAGAAGTCTCAGCCTATCAGGCAAATCTGTAAGAATGACTTGACCACCCAGAAGAGCTGCAATGAATCTGAAGAGAAAATAGGAATAATGAAATATAGGCTTTGAGAAAGGTGAAGCAAAACGTATCTCTTAGTTGCCGGTCAAATAACCAGGACATTAATGTGGAAGTTCAATACTCTACCATCAACATTAATTGCTTGCATTCCAGAATTCATATTCTCATTCAAATTTGCTCCTTGAATTTTCCACCATGCATCATGAATTAGTGTTTAAAAATATCTAACTTCTTGCAGGTTAGTCCTTCCCAATTTTGCTGACGGCTTTTCCCAAGGGTATGGGATGGGATTCTCTTGGACAGAACATGATTTCATATTATTGAATTAAATTTGTTCACTTTTGTCTTTTGGATTGTTTAGATTACGGAAAAGGATGCTAAACTAGTATGTACATTTCAAAAACAGCAATCTTTGCTTACTCAAACCATAACAGAAGATGTATACATTGATATGTCAGCTGCATCAATTAATGGCAACAAAATTTGGATGGTAGCTATGTGGCATTTGATGGAATGACTAACTAGAAATGAGTTAGATATTTTCTAAAACTAATGTGCGCATTCCAAATTAGACTATTAGAGGACTAAAGCTAAGTAGGTCTACAAATTGGGGGTTCAACACTTAGTTTACTTCATCCCTTTTAATATAGAAATTGGTTAGAGGTTGTAAAAGTTTCATTGAAAAAATAGAGCAATATGCCCAAATTGATCCACTTATGGTTGACTGGCTGAGACAGGAGGGTTTAAGTGTTCTTACCCAACCAAACCGCAACCGGATCCCAATTCAACAATCTTCTTTCTTTGAAGAACAAGCATCCCTGAGTCAACAGAATGTTCTAGAAACTTCCCCAATACAACTCCACTGTCCCACATCACTGATCCAGTCACTCCAGGTGTGCTCTTAAATAAAAAGTTTAAAAAAGCCTTAACAGTGAACTGAAGCATCAAAATTGCCAAGTGGTGATATAGACATTTCACATTTCATGCCTGAAACTAATTATCTGTAGTTGTAAGACAGTGTGATTGAAGCAAAAGCTGTTCATGCAAATCTCAATCATGATAGCCTGCTGATTCTTATCTTTTAGCAAAACTGCTGATATAACACATCTTAATTTCAAAATAAGACATATCAGTTAGGACTTCACCAATACCATTTTTCTTCCCTTCTTTTGCTTTTACAAATAAATAAAGTAGTAATTTCACTCCATTCATTACCCAACTAAAATATGTGGGAATTACAATTCTATAAACCCAATATTTTTCATTTACTGATTGTTTCAATATGTTCACATCTATCCTGAATTAGTCAGCCAATACACCATAACGGTTCCTCTAGCATAATGTTAGGCAGCTGAAAGTATAAGCAGACACATAATTCCTCTAGCAGCTCATTGAATAGCTAACACAGCTATACCAGTGAGAAGTTGAAATTACACTTGAAGAAGTGCAAATAGATAGATCATAGAACCCATGAACCTCAAATGTTTTTATGATATATGAATACTAATCCAATAAAACGAAGAAATCACAACAAAATCATCAGCCCTTGTATTTACAAACAAGATAGGAGCCCCATTTCTATCACACGATTAAATGATTTCAACTCCTTGAATTATATGAGCATTCTACCAACTATAATGTGAGGCATGCATTGTGATGTGGCTGCTAGCTCAAGTTGAGTATAGAGATTAAGGAATACATACCAAGGAAGAAGGGGACTGAAGAATGGAGAGAGAGTGGCCACAGGAATCGAGACGGAGATTGAGGGAAGATTGAGAGACGAAGGCGTTGGGTTTGGAAAGAGTAGGCTGTTGAATTGCCCAGAGAAGCATGATCTCTTCCGCAGCAGATCCCTCCCCTTCAACCAGCAATCTCACCTTCCCACCGTACGAACCCAGATTCACCATTGCTGCTGCCTCCTCTTCCTCATATCTCTCTGATTTTACTTCATCACAAGGCATCTTGCTGCTTGCTGCTGCTCCCTTCGCCCTCTCACTGCGAATGTGTGTTCGGGAAGATTGCGCCTTCTTAGTACTTCACATATATAGCACAGCTTGTTTTCTCAAGGCAAGACACAGAATATAAGTAAACTGATGTATTACGTTGGATTCTGTTTGGTTGGAGCGTAGTTTTCCAACGTGATTCTCATACGGTAGAGAAATACTTTTATGTAAGTCAGAGTAAATATATGAATGAAATTATCTTATTTTACAAAAAACATTGTTAAACGTAACCTTCCGCCAAACAAATCTCTTATTCCCTGTAAGCCCTATTCGCTTCCGCAAGACCCAACACCCATTGTTAATTATAATATATATTATAAAATATTTATGTGTATATTATATATCAATTTATAGTAACATAAATTAATTTAAAAAAATGATAAATATATTTATTAATCAACTTTTTTAATCTCTTCAAAAAAGAAAAGTGTCTCTATATAGTAAGAATTAGTGGTAGTATTTATTATTTTTTCTAACTAATTTTATAAACTAATATATAATTAAAATAGCTTTTTTAGTTTATTTAATTTCTTAAAAATATAAACCATGACTTGAGTAGTGGTACTAAAAGCCCCCAACAAGCGTATAGTGCGCGTTCGAGAATCTGTTGAACGAGTGATTTCACACAAGTCGGGGTAAGTATGTATCGTTCATATTTGACAACGTAACATCATGTAAATCTTGGAACAGTTCATTCTTGAGAGAACTGAGTGAACTTAACACCCAGCAAAAAAAGTGGCAAAAAAAATGGTGAAATGTTTCAGTTTCAGCTGGTTTCATGATCATGGCGGCGTCTGGTCAGGCGAATTTCGAAGCCGTTCACTAAGCGAGCAGAGGGAAAGAAGGACATCCTATCTTCCTTCTCTTGGGTCCATCTGATCAAAACATCCAAATACATCAGTTACTGTTAAAACTGCTGAGTTACTCAACCATTGAAGATTCAAACATTTCTTGGTAAGCCTCGTTTGTTGCGTTAATGGAGAGGAAAAAAGCCTATACCTATATTTAGTTAGGAAGTAATGGAGAAAAAGAGCAATTTGAAGACGAGCCAGCTCTGCTCCAGGACAGAATCTAGCACCTCCTCCAAAGGGTGCATAGAATGGACTACTTCTCCAGTTCCTCTTTTCCTTCATAGAGGGACCATATGAGTCAGAAAAGAAAGGTAATGAAATTTTAAACTAAGGCATGGCTTTTGGAAGCTCAGAAAGTTAGGCTCAGAAGGAAAAATCCCATTGAAGCCTAAAAATCTTGTTTTAGTGTTTGGAGCAAATGACTTTTTTGGCCAAAAGTCAGATTATAAAGTCATAGCTAGTTTTTAGATTTTATGATTTTGGCCTTTATTCGGATTTGGAATTTTTGAAAATGCCTTTTCAAATTTCCATATATCATTCAAATAATATTTTATCAAATTAACTTTTTTTTAATAAACGCATATTTAAACATAAATCATATTACACTAATTGATTTTTACTCCTACTCAGTTTGCAAAATAGAATTAGGATAAAAGTCACTTACGTAAATGTTAATCCAAACAAACTCTAAACATGTTTTGTTGTATATTGCATAGAGTCTAAGGAATGAACATATCGATATATTGATCAGGCAGCAGCATGAAGCCACCAATGGAGTTATGCGGACCAACCTCATTTCCAGGCTCCATCCATCTCCACGGATTGAAGTCTGAAGCTCCCTTGTACGCATTCTCATCCAAATGAACTGCTGAAAGAAATGGGACCACAAAGCATCCCTTGGCTATCACAAAATCTACCCAAAAACAGTTAAATGTTAAATGCTAAGAAGCATACAGATTGAAAGACAGAGAAAAGAACTCAAATGTTTAGTAGTGTGTGTCTGATTCAAAGGAATAGGTTAGTTGTCTGTCTTATTTTATAACTTTCACATATTTATCTAATATGAATATTGTGATAATACCAATCCATCACAAGTATAATTCATAAGATAGGTTAGTATACCTTGGTAGTTAACCTCTTCTTTTGCTTCTCTCAGTAACCAAATTGCAATACCCCCAAGTCTCAACGTTTCATCAATTACCTGTCAGTAGAAATAGCATTACATTTTGTACCACAACATTTATGAGATGAAGCATCTCATCAAACTTGTCTAATTTTAAAAACCAGTACAGCATCAAATGCTTACACATTGAGTGAATGGCATTGCTTTATAATCTTGCCAGGTAAGCATTTCTCCTCCTCCTGAATTACTCCTCACAAATTCTTGCTCATCCTATTCAAGATACCAACTTGTTAGAACAATGAAATGAAAAAAAATATCATCTTAACTACTTGATGTCAAGGAAAATAGTTCCAAGTTAACCAATTCTCATATGGGTTAGAACAAGCACCAGAATCTGTTTCAAGGCTTTAGGGCAATGAGTGAGGAAGTAAACTGCAAAAAGCATTGTTTTGGTGGTAGTTTCATTCCCTGCAAAGAGAAGATTGATGATGAAGTCTGCAACTGCATCGTCGGGTAAGCTTTCTTCCTCCAGCAGTCTTCCAAGCACACCATTACCTACTGCTTCAGGACCTTGTTGCCTGTGTAGTTCTATGGTCTTGTTTATCTTGCTTATGATTTTCTCCCTTGCCTAACAAAAACCTAAGAATGTCACTTCAACACAGTTTCACCACTGATAATCTCAAATGGATCATAGTAACTTTTGATCATAAACCGCCATTGGAAAATCTCTGATATCTTTAGGTGCATTATTCCTACATATTGTAGTGACATTTAGACTTGCCTATACACTTTAAATCCATCAATATCAAATAAAAACAATGTCTTAAGTTGAATTCAGATTAAGCCATATATCCAATTTGTCTGTAACTCAAATAAATAAAGAATGTATAATCAATTACCTTCAAATCCAAATTTCTTGTCAAAGATCAAATATAATTCAAAGATTATGAATCATATTTATGAATGGTGTTTTCAGAAATTATGAATCATATTTATGGTATTAATTTTATAATTTTTTTTATATTTTTATACTTTATGTGAATTAAAATCTTCATAAAATCCAAAAGATTATGTTATAACTTTTCAAAGCTTAAATTATTTGCAGCTTCAAAAGCATAGGCAATACCAATAATAATGAGTCAAATGAAAGGGATTTAATTCTTCTGAAGAGAAGTTTAGTTTAAACCTTATAAACAAAAAAAGTATGCTAGGAGAATTATCTCAAATAGAGTTGACAATACTTGAATTTAACCTAATAGAATCATATTTCAGTATTAAAAAAAACAATCTCAGCCTTTTGATTTGCTTATATATGATCATAGACCAAAAACTTGAAATCAAGAAATTTACAAGGAACATATATAACTTAGATTAGCACCTCTAGCTATTTCATTTTTATTATACAATATGGGCACCTGGTAAAGCTTGTTTTTAGGTGAAATCATAGTGTTGCTGAGGTTTGAATGATGAATTTATTGGAAATGAAAACTTTGGATCACTTATTTTTATGGAGCCAACAAAAGGATGAGTCAAAGCAGTACAAAAGGCATTTTTGAATCCTTATTTTCAGGCTTATTTCCAGGAACCAGTGTCCCTAAAGCCATGCACTTAATTATATATTAATTTACGCTTTTCTTTATATAATTATATTGTTGAAGCCTCATTATAATCCACAAATAATATTATATATCATATATGCCAGAAAGAACCAGCCTAGCAAGAGCATGGACGAAATTTAACATATCTCATAAACCCAATCTAAATTTAGCAAGTGGATTTACTATGTGCATCAGCTTGCTTTTCAAACGTACGGAGTAAATGTATGAAAGAAATTTTATGTCATAAAGTGTAAAAGTGATTAAAGAGTTTTCCAGAACACCCATCTATTTTTCTTTTTTGCCATCACAATCATACAGAAAATAAAGTGAGAGTCCTAAAATTTATTTTTTTTTAAGAATGAAACTGATAATAAGAAATCATTGTATTCTTTGAACAATTTGGCGCCATATTATATATGTGCTTGTTTGGAAACACCGTTTTCCAAACGGCGCACATATTCCAATATAAAATTATCTCGAAATCTGTAAAAACCATCTCGAAATTCATTACAACCATTTCGAAATCTATAAAACCATCTTAAAATCCGTAAAATACCTCGAATCTGTAAACTCATTTCTCCCAACGGACTTCCCAAACACACCCTATGTTGTAATTAAAATGAAGGGTTGAGTATGAACTTGAGATTAATTGGACTAAGGGAAGAAGTTTGTTCTTCACAGTATGATGAACCAATGTTTGAATTCCTGTTGTAAGAGATATCCATATTGAATACCTAACAGTGCTTTAAACAAGATTATCATTAGTATGAGAATACTTATGCTTCAGCAAAAGAAACTGTGCTTGTTTGGCAACGCTTAACTTATACCTAAAAGTATGTTTAACAGTGTTTTTCCGTAAAACGAAATAATCTCCTCCACATATTTATCTCGACTTACATAAAAGTATTTCTCTACTGCATTGTCAAACGGACTTGAGTTGAGTCTTGGATGTAATGTGAATAGTACTTCACCATTGAAGTAGATTAGTATATCATATGGGAATACGATAATTACATACGCGCGCGTGCGTATTAAAGATTAAGGACAGGATGCCTGGTTGTTGGCAAAAAATAAAAAACCAAAAGAAAGGATATGTCTAATTTACGCGCACGTTTATTGTTTGTAAAAGGCACCATATATTTAATTTATGTAACAAACAAGAATCTTATTAATTAATTAAAGATTATGTGTGAATATATATTTATATATAAATGATATTGTGATGTTAGAGCAATCTTGAAGAATCATCTTAGAGCTGCCATTCTCCAATATAATCTTGAATTTTTATAAAGTAAACTAATTAGGTGGAAGTGGACAATTTAAAAAGAAATATACCTGTATGCGATGACTCATTTAAGTATAAGGCGATTAATGTTTCTTTTAAAGGTCCACTTGAATAATCTGCTGCATTATCCATACCTTCTTCCAATTCATAAGCTGGTAATGGTAAATGCTTTTAACAACATGATTGCTTGGTTCCACTTCCAAATGGTTCTATCACTTCCAAAGTGAGAAGGTAGATGACTTTTTTGTTTATATTATTTTGGAAAAATTACCTATAGGTCCCAAGGAACAAAAAAAAACACCATAAGGTCTTTGGACATCATGAAATTGAATTTGGTAAAATCACTGTATGGTCCCTGGACACTACGAGTCCTCCCAGCGATTTGGTAAAATTTCAAGTATTACTATATTGATCCTTGTTGAAAGTATTGAAAACAAGAATAGATTGAGAAGTGGAAGAAGAAATTGAATGTATTACTACAAACCCATATGGATACAACATAAATCTACCCTCTTTTGAGGGTGATGAACTAACTCCATTTTGGGGACTCTTGAAGTGGGAGACCCAAGTTATCCTCCCCTTCTTGGTGGGGATTCTACATCCTCTCACCCTTTGGTGAAGATTATTTAATCTCACATACAAATCATTACATTATGACCCTTTATATAGACTTTTGGGTCATTAACTAACTAAGTGATTAACACTAATCACTTTAACTAACTCATACTTCCAACACCCTCTCTCAAGTTGACACCCCTTAATTTTAGGTGCTCAACTTGTCAATACAAAAATTATAAGAGAGTGAAGTGAATTAAACTATACAATTTTGATTCACACAACAATACAAACATTCCTTCGTAATCCACTTCTAACAGTTCCTTAACTAATATAAAGTCCCTTTTGTTTCTTTCTGCTCAACTTGCCAACAAGTGGAACTTTCTTGGCTTCCTCTAACTGAACAATAAAGTGTTGCTGCATTATGTCATCATCACTATTGACATCAATGTCAGAATCATCTGCATCCACACTACGTGGAATGATGCGATCTTCAGCTTCTCTCTTTGTTCCTTCCAGCAAGAGATGGCTTCCTTTCCCACTATTCCTGTCATCATTATATTTATTTTTCGATGAGAAATGCCTACGCAGAAAGGATTTGACTTCCCATGTCCTCATTCCAAGAAACGAAATCTTGGAGAAAGCCAAAGATTTTCTTAAACCTCACAAGCTTTTTCAGATTTTGAATGAACCTGCTGAAGCCTTAACTGTGCATCTGTTGGAACCGAATCTTGACGACGTCGTCTTCAAATGGAAAATGGCAAGTGTGGATGAACACCAATATACGCTTGGAACTCTCCCTCTAGATTATCGTTGGCGATATTTAGTTCTAAAACATAATTTGAAGGAGGGTGATTTGGTGCGCTCTCTCTCCTCTTGAATCTGTTTACGAGTTGAAAGTAGAAATGAAAGAAAAACAAGAATAGATTGAGAAATTGAATGTATCATTAGAAACCCATTTGGGTACAACAATTATCTACCCTCTTCTTGAGGGAGATGAACAAACCCCATCTTGGGGACTCTTGAAGTGGGAGACCCAAGTTATCCTCCCCTTCTTGGTGGGGATTCTTCATCCTCTCACATTGTGGTGATGATTATACAATCACACATTCAAATCATTACATTGTGACCCTTTATATAGACTTTTGGGTCATTAACTAACTAAGTGATTAACACTAAT
>JANTPZ010098559.1:0-11462 GCA_025593235.1 Vachellia pachyceras
TTTGCCTGAAGTCGGATGACAAGCCGTTGTTCTTCTTCAGTGAGAGATCCCTTCTTGATACCAGGCTTGAGGTAGTTCTTCCACCTTTCTAAGCAAGATTTGGCATCCCTGTTAAGGGGTGTGTTCATGCGCTGGGACACAAGATTCCATTCCCTAGGGCCATACTGTTTGACATAAGCACGTAATAATGCGTCCTCCTCAGCTCTCCAACGTTGTCTCTCCTTCATTTCCAAGTGCAAATCCCACAGCCCATTTCTTCAAACTTGAACTCCTCATCATGTATCTACAAAATTTATGATATAAATTTAAGGCATATTCATTCTAGAAATACAGGGAGAAATAAAAGTATTGTGATTGTGAGCATAACAACTAAAGGAGTCAACCAAATTTTCCACCACACGAGAGACTTGCTTAATCTTAAGACACAAATACAATCTAACCAAAAGAAAGAAGACAGATAACATCCTTGTATGTCGCATTACTGTTATTGCAGTGCAGCAATATAGATCAATTGTCAACATCTTTAGTGCCTCTCACAGGCCAAATGCATCTGAAAATTCAACTTTGAACATGCTAGAAGGCCTGTGCAATGATAATTCAATAAAACACCAAGCAAAATACAAATCATGCATGCAAAGTAAGCAAGAAGACAAAATGCAGGCAATTAAAAAATACTGAACACACAGACAAGGAATCATAACCCAAAGCAATTCCATTCCATCAGCCCAACTGTCGGTTATTATTGAAAATCCATTATGTGATAAGCCAATATGCATTGAGAAAATTTTTAAAAACTTGTTTGAGATCCTATGAATTTCTTAGCCCCCAAAAAATTGATATCCCATTCTAGAGGGAGAATGCAAACCTCAGGAGGAAGTCAAACACATGGATTTTAGACTCGATTGCCCTTGATCACTGGACCTTTCTTATTCAAAAATTTACAGTCAACTTCTTTGAAAAACGAGAAGGTTCTAAATTGCTGGAAACCAAATTACCCCCCCAAATCCCAATACTCTTAAAAATAGACAAAAAGGAGAACCATTAATAAATGAGTAATTACTGGAAACAATACATATCCTTGGTCTCCAATTCTAAAGAATGCGAAGTCCTAAACAATGAGAAGTTAATCAGTTCACCAAACTACTACTTTATTAATGAATTAATTATTCATTAAAAGTATTAAGCATTCAGTGGACCAGCAAACTTTGTACGTTAAATAGTTATCAGTTTTGCCCTGTTGTTAAACTAAAAAAATACAATTTATATGCGCATAAACTCAAAAATTGCATAGAACAGGAAAAAAAATGCAATCATTCAATAACCAATACAAGGTTGTTATAATACAATTATTTTAGGATTAGAGCATAACTTGTTGCAATTTTTTGGAGTGTAATAAAATTTGGCAACATGTTCTTCATAATCGAATGGTGAATATTCTTGTGTTCCTGCATCGATAATTCAAGTTCAAATTAAGTGATAAATTAGGCCACATCTATAATCTAGAATATTGAATTAAAGAACTCAAGCGTGTTTTGACACGTGCAAGCGTCACGCTAAAAGTAAATATCAACATACACAAGTGTAAAATTTGAGCACCACGTATCATAATTGGAAGAGTTTAGGGCTATCCACATTAAGATATAGTTTCGCTAAGAAAGGACGTCTTGAAACATCGTACAAAAAAAAGGCGATGAATTGATATTAAATTTTTTCCTTCCTGCACAGATACTAACTTTTCTATCCACTTCAACAAAACGCTACAATATAATGGACTTTTTTGGCGGAACGGTTAAAAAAACCAAACACACGTTCCATGATGTTTTTTCGTAAAACGAAATAATCTCCTTCACATATTTACCTTTTACCTCGACTTACATAAAATTACTTCTCTCCCCCGTTGCCAAATGTATTAATGAAAGCTCTGAAGTTCAACAGGAGGAAATCCCCGGCACCGGAAAGCAAGGAGTCAAGGAAGGTCTCAATAAATTGTACCAATAATGATAATTTATAAAGAACCAAATATGGTCCAACAGTGATCAACACGTAAATGGGTCCGTTTGGAAAGTGCTTTTGACATTTACGAGACTATATGCTTCAACGCAGGCTTGGCTCGTGGTTCCAAACAGAGTCAATATAGCATCTCTGACGAACAGCGCCTTAACAAATTTCAAGGACAGATGACGACAAACACAAGTAAGAATCAGCACTAGCAGCTCAATTCAAATAACAGAGATTCAGACTCATAAAACATAACATTCAAAATAAGGAAAGTATTCACGCATCAATGACACGTCGATACAAAAGAAAAGATGTTTAAAATCACGAGTGGCTTCGAACTCAAAGAATCGATTGAAGTACCGCCAAGACTATAGCACTAATACCAAAACTAATACTAATGTAAACCACCAAATCATTCTGAGAGGGTTTAAGAAAGACATTTCCAAACGCACTAGTCAGGCATACGCTGGTAAAAGCCGACTGCACTGAATTCAATAGCACATATAAATGACCTAAATCTTTTAAGTTTAACCAAAAAAAATTCCGAAGAACAAATCCCGGAAGCAAATATCAGCTTCAATCTAAGATTTTATATTAAAGGAATGGAGCAGCAAATAATTGTTGCTAGATGCTACCCAACCTCCGGAAAGCCTGAAATCAAAGATCAGAAGAAAAAAACAGAGACGTTTCTTGTGTATTTTAAGTACCACCCATATATTGGTATTAAATGGCAAAGAATCTTCATTCTTTAGCGCAACCAAACTTCATTCTTTACCGCAACCAAAAGCCCAGACAAACCTTAGATGCTCAAAAACAGAAGAGGTAAAGTAGGAGTCCCAAAACCTTACTCTCACTCTCTAACAACTCTGCAACAACTCGGTTCGTCTCCGACGCATCTCCTGGTCGGTGAAACAGAGAGCAGCTTGGTTCTTAAAAAGGGGGGATTGCAAAGAGAGGAACCACCACAAATGAGTCCTGGAGAGAGAAATATTCCCAGCTATAAAGAAAAGACTGAGAGCGCTGGCCAAAAAACAGGATGGATCATGGAGAGAGAAACTAGGGAATGGGTAGGATTAGACCAGACTAGACGAAATAGAAAGAGAGATCTGACGGTGGACCAAAAAGGAGGGCACGCGAATTGGAATTGGAATGTAAGATAAATAAAATACTATTACAAAATATGCTAGAGTAATAAGTAGAAATAAATAAATGAAGAAGAAGCGAACAGAGATGAACCGTGTTCGCTTACGTCGTTAGGGGAATGTGCTAGCGTAAGCTTCACTTGCATGGCCCTTGGTTCCATCTCCGTCCTCCCCTCGCTCCTCCTGCAACAGTTACAGTCCGAATTACTGTGCAATTATACTATGCATAGCCCCGTAAAAAAAAAAGAGGAAAATGGAGCGGTGAAAACGAAAGGCGTTTGGGTGCAAATTGCGAAGTGGTTCAGAGATTAGAGAGTAGCAGAGTGTCTGTGTGAGAGGGAGAGGAAGGGAGAGAGGGAGGAGGGGAGGGAAGCAATAATGTGGCAGAGACGTACGTCGGTTTCAGCGCTAAAAAAGCGACACTCTTCTTCATCGCGCGGCTTTAGTGACAATAAAACCGCTGACGTCACTTTTTTCAGTGACAATAAATAATAATCATAGTTGTAATTTAATACGGAGTATTCGTCTTAATTAAATTAAAATATCAATATTAATATCCGTATCCATCGTAAAATTGTAAAAACGTTACGAACTATAAGCATATTAGAAAGAACTAGAACTGAATACGAGGCCCCCTAAGGAAGATTTGTTCCGTTGAATGGAAATTTATTACAATTTTTGAAGTTATGTCAGCAAATACTCTTATTAGTAAAGTGGTTGAAAGTTATGAATGATGTTGGATCTAATAAAAAATCAAAATTTGAATTTTTTTTAACGAAAGTGTCATATTTAATGTTTTAATGCTTTAAATATGATTAAATCCCCTAAAAAATACGTGTACTCACTCAAACGTAAATTAAAATAAGTCTTTTAGGAAGAAATATAGGTACTAAACATGAGGTTGATAGGATAATTAAGAGTAGGAAAATTTATTATCAAATCCTAAATAGGAGAATTAATTAATAATAGGTTCCAGATATTCAAAAATCTATAAATGATATTTAAAAATCATTTTTTAATCAGGGTAAAATAAATAAGTTTACTCAATCTAAAATAGGTTCAGGTATTTGTGAAACACCAGACTCAATAAAAAAAATATAATCCGATCACTAAATCAATTTAAAAATTCATTTATTAATGTAAATTAGTTTATAGCTTCGTTTGGGGTTCCGTTAGGAACCCCGTTTTGACCCCCAAAACCCATTCTCACGCAAGCCGAGACAAAATTCCTCTCATATAAAGTACCTAGGAATCTGTGTCCGTTTTCTCAACGGGTTTCCAAACGAAGCCTATATCTTAAAATATGGATAGGAAGGAGAACTTATTTTAAAAAGCAAGTTGTTAAAAGTTACTTGCAGCTCTTGTTTAAAAATTCCTAGAAGTATTTTAATACAAATCGAGACAACTCATACCACGTATTTATCTAAAATTTCGTAAAATCATATAACAATAAGTTGAACTCAACACTCGCTAAGTCTAGTAAAAAAAAGGTTAATTTCACTCCATGTTATAAATTAAGGATAGATTCCATGCACTCGTTAGGATGATTGTGCATTGTCACCAGGAAAGGAAAATAACGTACAGGTTTTAAACTTTAACCAACAGAAAAATTCACCACCGATGTTTACAAACCATGAAATTGAATTGGAATCTCATGAGATCTGAATTAGATTGATTATAAATATGAAAAAAATTGTTATTGCAATTGAAATCTAAGAGAGGGATGAGGGAAGTAGAGACCAGCAAGCAATTCCTTTGCATTTACAATCTATCTAATGCAACTTGGGTTCTATGTAAATCCAACTCAATTTTTTGCATCCATTTTTTAATAAAAAATGTTTTTACTATTTATAATTTAAATTTATGAAAGGAATTATTTCAAGTTTTTAAAATATACTGTTAAACATACTTTAAAGATTTTTAAAAGCGGTCACCAACATCACCTTTTATAGTTTCAAGAAATTGAGTGAGGAGATTTTATACATGTTTGAGAATCTCATTGTCCCAATAGACACAGGGCTTGTTTAGGGAGGCCATTTGCCTCCCCAAAATCCATTTCTGTGCTTACCGAAATAAAATTTATCTCATATATTTATCTCAGAATCTGTGATTATTCTGAATTATTTAAATAAGTCCACATAAATTAAAATAAAAAAAATCCATAAACGAGACACAATTATTTTTTGGTGTGTGAAAAAGGAATCATGGTCGGAAAAGAGGGGGAAATGGAGGGAGGGGGGAGTGTGATGATTGGGGGGGGGGAGAAGGTGGGACTGGAGTCCGGGTTTTGCGGCACAAGAGGACGAGGGATTGATGGAGACGCGCCATCGCTGCTGCCTCCCTTGCAGGCTTCATTCAGTGTTACGTTACATCATTCTCTTGTCTGTCACTACCCCCCAACCCAACCCAACCCCCACACTACTTTCACTTTTACCATTTTCATCCACCCAACCATTTACTTGTATGTATGTACCCATCCCTCTCTCTCGCTCGCTCGCTCGCTCGCTCGCTCAACGGCAAAAATATAAAAAGCAGATACACTAACTACTGATTTGACGCATGAACGAAATTGTAAACATTGAGGCACAGCATATGCAGATGCAGATCCCATCCTCACACCTCCAACCACTTCTGTTTCATTCTCATCCTCCCCCACATCTCATATGCAGCATCGACGGCCCATATATTCTGCTACCAACAGTGACTACACTTGCAACTGTACAACAATAACACTCCTCTCCACAACAGACACATGGTTCAACAATTCCTTTTTCTTTTTTCTTTGTAAAAAACACACACACTGCATCGGGATCCATCACAATTGTTTCAAAATATCCTCTGCTATAACACTCCACATCTCAGAAAAAAAGGATGCACTTAAGAAATCTGACTACAATTAAATAAAAAAGTACTTTTATTTATAGGGAGTAAATAAACTTCTTTCAAAACTTTGTACATAAACTGCAGTGTGGCCCTGGCCCGTGCTTCCAAAAGGGAAAAAAAAATAAAGGTCTCAGCAAATTTCAGCTGATCCCTGGCTCCGTGCTGCTGATTGACATGAATAGAATCGATTCGGGAGAAAAGTATTGGAATTTTGCTTGTGGAGAAAATTATGACTGGTCTCGCCCCTCTCTATTTGTGTGCCACGAATCCCTGCTCCCACCTAGACCATCCGTGCTAAATTACATGAAGCATGCCCACTTCTTTTTCCTGATGCCGAAAGTGAAACCCACATCCATAGTTCTCCATCTATTCTTAATTATAAATAATAATTTCTTACGTTAATCATGTTATTTTTATAAATTGAATTCAATATATCAATATTTTTTTTTGCCTGAATCAATATATCAATATCATGCCCACTTTTTTTTTGCCTGAAGGGTCCTCTTTTTTGAGAGGTTTCTTTTCTCTCGGTCTGGGAGTGTTCTGTGCCGTCCCCTGTGGCGGAGTGAGTGTCCGGTAACCACCCACTGTGGTTTCCCGTTTAGAGAGTAATCTTTACTTACGCCTTGGGAGTTAGATTAGTGTTGGTTCGTCAGTCTGGGAGGCTAGGGCTCGATTGTGTGAAGCTTAGTTTCAGACATGGAGGAGGAAAGTGGGTCTTCGAGCAAATGAGGGCTTCGTCTAAATGTGGTATGGAAGAAAGACGATGCCGGTCAATATAAGAGCAATATGTTGATTGGTAAGGTAATCTCGGATAAAGGGATCTCCAAGAAGTCGATTATTGCAACAATCCGTAAAGGTTGGAACTTGGGTGATGAAACAGAGATTGTTGAAATGAAAGAGGACACCTTGGTGTTCACTTTTTCAAATATGAGAGAAAAACAACGGATGCTACGAGGACGACCGTGGACGATTCAAGGGGCCTTGATGAGCATCCAGGAATGGTCAGAGTTTCAGATGCTGAGCGAGGTAAGTTTCAACAAAAACCCCTTTTGGGTTCAGTTCCACAATCTGCCTTTGGGTCTATTGGAAGAAGAGGAGAATATTTGCAATATGGGTAACCTGATAGGGGAGCTTGTTTGGTATGAAAAACCTAAAGTTGGTAACAAGTTCACACGTAGTTTTGGTAGGGCTCGAGTTTTAATTGACATCAACAAACCTTTGGTGGATGGCTTCTGGATCGAGAGGCCTGATGAGTCTGAAGTTTGGGTATCTGTTAAATATGAAAGGCTGCATTCCTTTTGTTATAAATGTGGTTTTATTGGTCACGATAACAAGTTATGCAAGAGGGAACAGATTGTTAATGACATAAATGAGAAAACGTATGGGCCGTGGCTGCTGGCTTCTGCTGAGAGGGATAAGGAAGAAGCTATGGTAAGATATTCTGCTTCATGGAAGGAGGAAGATAGCAGAATGGGGTTGCCGGAGCGTGTTAATCACGCTCCCAAAACACGCCCTGATCGTTTTGAATCTGTCCGGTATGGGAAGAAGCATGATGATGGGAAAGAAGTTCTGACCAAGCTGAACAGTTTAGACGACATAGGAGCGGCGCGGCAGGTAATGGGGGCGTCCTATTCTACTGTGCAGGGGACCCCTATTGAGCGAATATCTGTTGAGGGGAGAGGCTCTGAGCGTCAGAAAGGTGGGCCGAACCCTATGGATAAGGCCCAATATTGTAAGCAGGGACCCAAGACTGGTGCTTATGACAATGTAAATGAGTTGGGCCACACCCCAAATAAAAAAACATCCGTTGTCTCCATGGACCGTGGCAAGAGGGCTATTAACACGGATGAAGATTTATCTAAGGCCATTGTTCCTATAATACAACTGTCTCCTGTATCTGATATGGTGAAGAGGCTTGGAGGAGTTAAGCTGAAAAGAAATGCTCTAGATCCCGAGTCACCAGGACCAAGCAAGAAGAGGAGACTTTTTGTTGGGAAGGATGAAGGGCTTAGATCAGCGCTACCCTGCAAAGTATCTGTTAGAAGGAAGAGTGTACGGAAGGTTAAGAATGAGATGCGAATCAGAGCGAGTGTCTCTCCTTCACAGCTGGTAGAAAGTCCAAGTGTAAAGGAAATTGATTTCCCAGAAGAGTGGTTTGTTTTTAATGCAACTCAAGGCTCAAGCACAGAGTTTACTTTGATGAATGAGGGTTCTGGTGGCTGTCCTACATCAGCCACCAAAGGGCTATGAGCATCATTTCCTGGAACTGCCAAGGCCTCGGGGTGGCTTTGGCAGTCAAGAACCTCAAAGAAGAGGTAAGGAAATCTAAACCCCAGATAGTCTTCCTTATGGAGACTAAGCAACAAGGTAGATATTTGGAGAGAATTCGAAGAAGCTGTGGTTTTGATGAATATTGGTATGTTCCCCCTATTGGTCGAGCTGGGGGTTTGGCCCTTTGGTGGAAGCATGAGGTAACTATTAATATTGTTCATAGCTCTAAAAATGTTATTCATACAAAGCTGTCTTCATCTAGGGACAAATTTCCGGGATATATTTCTTTTGTCTATGGACCCCCTAAAGAGGGAGAGAGGATGATAGTGTGGAACCAGATTCGGGTAATTGCAAAATCAATGAGTTCTTCTTGGTTATGTGTTGGAGATTTCAATGACTTGTTAAGCCAAAGTGAAAAACTAGGAGGCAACCCTCATGCTCTTAGGAGGATCTTTAATTTCCAACAGTTTGTTTCTGATTGTGAGCTCATTGAAATTGATGCTAAAGGCTCTAGTTTCACTTGGTGTAATCAAAGGATTGGGGCTAGTCATGTTAAAGAGCGGCTTGATCGAGCTATGGGTAATTTGTTTTTCAAAGAAGAGTTCCCGAAGGCTTTAGTTCTTCACTTAGAGCCTATTGCCTCAGATCATCATATGCTTCTGGTTAATTTGTGTTTCAGCACTCCTAAGTCACCTTGGGTATTTAAATTCGAAGCAATATGGACGGAGCATCCAGATTTCAAGGGGCTGATTCAGAATTGCTGGAATTCCGTGTATGGGAATTCATCTGATGACATTGATGCTTTTATTAGATGTCTTGTTTTCTGCAAAAAAGAGCTGATCAAATGGAGTAGAAAGGCCTTTCCAACAACCAGAGGGTGATTTCAGACTTGATTAAGAAAATAGAGGTGCTGAAAGAGGACATTTATACTGAGTCCTCAAAGAGAAATATTGAGTCCTTAACTAGAAAGTTGGAGCATTTCTGGCATAGGGAGGAGATTTATTGGTGGCAAAGAGCACGGAATAACTGGTTGAAGGCAGGGGACATGAATACCAAATTCTTTCACCGATCTACCATCTTACGTCGCCAACAGAATTTAGTGAAATCACCCTCTGGGCAAATGATCAGCTTGAGACGGTGCTTCAATATGTGCAGCCTAAGATCTCAGATCAACAAAATCAAAGGCTCGTTTGCCCGGTGAATGAAGCTGAAATTCGGGAAGCCACATTCCAACTTGGGGCTTTTAAGGCCCCTGGGCCGGATGGTTTCAACGGACACTTCTATCAAAGCGCCTGGGATGAGGTACGTAGTTCCCTTGTTAGAATGGTCCAATGTTTCTTTGCTAGTGATGGGCGGATTGACTCTTTAAATGATACTAATATGATCCTTATACCCAAGATTGATTCCCCTGAGTCTATTAACCACTATCATCCTATAAGCTTGTGCAACTTTTCTTACAAGATAGTGGCTAAAATTCTAGCGAATCGTTTGAAGAATGTTCTCGATGATTGCATTTCAGAAGAGCAGAGGGCTTTTGTTCCTAACCGTCTTATTCAAGATAATAGTATAATAGTCCATGAAGCTTTCCATTATCTCAAAAATAAAAGAGTGGGTGATAAGTGTGAATTGGCTTTAAAGATGGATATGAACAAAGTATATGATAGATTGGAATGGAACTTCTTGGAGGGCATGTTAATTAAATTGAACTTTTGTAGTCAATGGGTGCATTGGATCATGAAGTGTGTTAGAAGTGTTTCTTTCCATGTGCAACTTTCTGGGAAGACAATTGCTAATTTTACTCCCCAAAGAGGCCTTCGCCAAGGGGACCCTTTATCACCGTATCTCTTTATTCTTGTCTCTGAAGCTCTATCGTCCATGATTTCCTTTCATGCAAGGCAAGGTAATTTGGTAGGAATCCATCTCGCTAGGGGGAGTCCTATGCTAACACACTGCATGTTTGCTGACGATACCATTGTCTTTTTAAATGCTAAGGTGTCCAATTGTAGCCTCTTTATGAGAATTCTGCAGGATTATTGCAAAGCTTCTGGTCAGCAGATCAATTGTAATAAATCTAATCTCTTTTTCTCTTCCAACACTCCTAATGGCAGACGAGTGGAGGTTGCTGATTGTTTGAACGTGGTTGAGGTGGTAGACCCGGGTAAATATGTTGGGCTGCCTATTCTTTGGGGTTCATCCAAGCATAGGGCTCTTGCCTTCGTGCGTGACAAGATGAGCAAAAGAGTTCAAGGTTGGAAGAAGAAATGTTTATCTTTTGCAGGAAGGGAGATTATGATTAAGGCTGTGGTAAGTGCTATTCCAATCTACTCGATGTCTTGTTTTAAATTCCCTAAGAAGACTTGTATAGTGCTGGACAGTTTGGTTTCTAACTTCTTCTGGGGCAATTCTGATATTTCTGGTTCAATCCATTGGTCTTCATGGAAATCTTTATCTAAAGGTAAAAAGGAGGGAGGTATGGGGTTTAAGGATTTTATGGGCTTTAATGATGCTCTTCTTGCAAAAACTGCTTGGCGAATTTTGCAATTTCCGAATAGCTTGTGGGTGCGCATTATTAAAAGTGTCTATTTCCCTGCTACTTCTTTCATGAATGCTGTTAAGGGTCATAGAGCTTCTTGGATGTGGGATAGTATTTTAATTGGGAGATCCTTCCTTAATGAGAATCTGTGTTGGCAAGTGGGCTCGGGTCATTTTATTCAAGTCTGGAAGGATCCGTGGATCCCTGAAGTTAATAATTTCCTCCTTCCTAAGCTTGATGATGTGGAGGTTAACCAAGATTTGGTTGTTGCTGATCTGATTGTGAATAGAAGTTGGAATCTAGAACCAATTTCTAACTCTGTTGATCCAAGTTTTGTTAGGCTTATTAATAACATTCCTTTGTCCTCTTCTGTTATTAGTGATAAACTTGTTTGGACAGGTTCAAAGGATGGGAGCTATAATGTTAGGAAGGCTTATAGATTGGCAGGGAAGGATAGAGCTGGACTGACCCAAGACCGGGCCTCTTCCTCAAGACTGGTAAATGAAGCAATCTGGCCGAGGATTTGGCAAATCAAAGTCATGCCAAAGGTGAAAAACTTTTTGTGGCGTATTCTTAGTAAGGCCTTAGCGTCTAAAGAGGCTTTGTTCAAACGTAAATGTGCACCCAATCCT
>JANTPZ010098570.1:0-11179 GCA_025593235.1 Vachellia pachyceras
ATCCATAAAGGCATAAACCATTATAAGCAAGGCGACAAAAAATTGTAATTAAATAATAGATTTTAAATAACAATGTCATAATTCAGCTTAGTATTGCATATTGAATAATACATATTTTAAATAAAATAATATATATACTTTCAATAAATGGTATATTAGTTTTTAAGTAGGGGAAGTTGCCCTGAGTAATTTCTGATCAAGCTTAAACAAGCATGCATATCAGATTTTAACATTCTTGAGTGTTCATACTATTTAATACAAATATTTCATCTTTCTTTTGCTTCTTCATTAGGATATCTTACTTCATGTAATTTGCAAAACATTTTTTTATTTAATATCATCATGTCATAATAAAAAAAAGGGTAAAAGGTCGGGGTCCGTTTGTGAACGCGGTAGAGAAGTACTTTTACATAAGTCAAGGTAAATATATGGAGAAGATTATCTCGTTTTACGGAAAAACACTGTTGAACGTGCTTTTAGGAAGTGTAGAAGCACCTCCTAACACAGCCAATGTCTTGTACCAAAACTGTAACATACAATGGAATTATTTGAAACAACGTTTCCAAAAGGCAAATGCACATTCAATAATATTTTTTCGCAAAACGAGATAATCTCCTCCAAATATTTACCCTGGCTTGCTTAAAAGTACATGTCTGCCGCGTTCCCAAACGGGCACAATGAGCTTGTTTCGCAGAGCGTTTTAAAAAGCCAAACACACGTTTAACAGTGTTTTTTCGCAAAACGAAAAATATCATTCACATATTTATCTCGGCTTGCATAAAAGTACTTCTCTTCCATGTTTCCAAACAGGCACAATGAGCCCATTTGGGAACACGGTGGATAAATATTTTTACGTAAGTCGAGTTAAATATGTGGATGAAATTATCTCATTTTACGAAAAAATACTGTTAAATGGACTTATGATTTTTTCAAACGGAATATCAAGTAAGCCTAATATTGAGCTTAAAGCCAAAACTGGTGGCTCCGGCAGCTTGAGAGTAGAGTGGAAAGAACGTTGATAAGGAAATTGAATTAGAGAGGGAAAATTGAAAGAAGGCAACAAAGAAGAAAGAGGTTGATGCAAGTGGAAAGAAAATGTCGATTGTGATTTTTTTATTAAAGTATTTAAATAAATATTTGATTACCATATTTTATTTATTTTATAAGAATGAAAATTAAATATGCTTACTTGAAAATTTGTCTAAATATTAAAAATATAATTATATATATTTAATGATAAAGTTTATATGAAGTTATTTACATCAATTATGTCAAATTCTTTTTTTTTGGTATAAACCATCCAGTATTCTGGGGTATCCAAGGTTCATTGCCCGACTCAGACTAATCCGGAGCCCCGCGAGGAGACCTTACGGTGATAGCGAGGTACCGATGGGACAACCTCTTTGAGGTTGTGTTAATTATCGCGGCTGTCACTTCCTAGGGTTCGAACCCTCGTCTTGAGGAATACTGGTAGTAGCCCTTACCAACTCTACCAAGCGTCAATTGATAATTATATCAAATTCTTGAATCAAATAAAATCATAACGATTCTTCTTTTGACAAAAAAGCAACAGCAACAATCCAAATCATTATTTGCATATTATTTACGTAGGTTAAAATAAAATTTTCATTAAATACTTATTTTATAAATTATAAATCACTTTAAAAATAAGTTTCTCCCGTAAACCAAACAGCTACGTATCATGAAGGAGAATTGTTCATGTCCTGCAGTATAGCCGACGAGCATTTCCATGTGCGTTAGCAGAAAATCATGTTTCGGGCTTGCCCTGTTCAGGATTCGATGGTCAACACATATTTTGAGTGCAATATTTTATTTTGTCTTTTTTCAAAGAATAAATCTCTTGTTAAATATAGTTAATGAATTTAGTGCTAAATGTAAAATCTTTGTCCATTTTAATTTCGAATTTTCAATGTTTCTCCCCAAAATATTATATTGATTGTATACTTTATGGGATTTTCATTTAATGTGCCCATTTTAGGAACGCGGTAGAGAGGTACTTTTACGCAAGTCGAAGTAAATATGTGGAGGAGATTATATCGTTTTCCAGAAAAACAACGTTGAACGTGCGTTTGTCTTTTGAAAACGTGGTTCCAAACAAGCTCAATAATAGTCATGATGAAAGAAGATAGTGTGAAAAATTAACTCTGTTATAAAGAGAAATACTTACATACTCTTAGAGTGTCACGTTATTATACTTGCGTAATGAGAACGTTCCAAGTGTTCTCTATTGTTGATTACATATCCTGTAAATTTCTATTAACTATTTCTTTTTTTATAACTCATTATAATATATATTTATTATGAAAAAAATAAATAATTAAAAGAAATTTATGGGATATAAAATTCACAATATCAATTGTTGATATCCATAACTTTATTGCTGGTTTGGAAGTTTGTTAGAGAATATTTTTTTTACGAAATTCGAAAGAAAACTCATGTTTTAGAGAATATATTTTGGGAAAGAAAAAGAAAGAGAAAATAAGAAAGGGAAAACATATTAGAAGAGAACGTGTGATTTAACAAAAAATATCTTTTTACCGAGCGTTGGGGTGCAACGGTAAAGCAACTAGCACTTCCCTAGGTGGACGTGAGTTCGAACCTGGAGACGCACTTAATGGAAGGAGATTACCCTCCCTTGGTGCAAAACACCTTATAGGGGTGTGCCAAATATACATCCCTGCTCCGGATTAGTTGATTGCCCTGGGTCACCTGATCCATTGAAAAAGGTCAAGGACTCAGGAAAAGGGGCCGGATACTGGGGGTCCGTAAATCTGCCCTTGTTCACAAAAAAATAGCTTTTTCAAAATCTAAATTTTAAACATAGATTTTGTTTTCAAAATAGTTTTTCTGAAAAATGTAAGTACTTAAATAAAACTTAGGTTTTACAATAAAAACCTAAGTTTATGATATAACTTCCAAGCAGGCCCTACGTTGTCTTTTGTGTAATTCTACACTTAAAAGCCATATAACATAAGAAGTGTTGATTAGTATACACAGCCTCCAACTGTTTTATACTCCCCTTATCTTTAATATAGAATCTAATTGGGGAGTTGATCTTAATTCTGGATGTAAGACACATTTAATATATCTATCACTTTTTTTCAAATTATCCATATTACTCCCTTTAACAATAATCAATTGAGAGAGGAAGGGAGGGAACTGAGGAAAAATGATTGGGACACTTAAAAAAAATGACATATTAACTAATTTAACTTATATCCTAAATAAGATAAATTTAGTTAAAAACACGCTACATTAAAAACCCTTTTATACAAATATGTATTTATATTCTTTTCTCGTAACTTTTGAAATAGAATTATGACGGGTAACCAACAGGAGTTTGTCCGAGTGGTGAACAGTTCAACTCCGTTTAAATGGGGTTTCGAGTTTAAGCCCCCAACGCATGTAAAAATTCTTGTTGGCAGACTCACCCAACCTAGTACGTGTACAATACGGGTCAAATCCAAATATATTAAAAGTAAACTCCAATAAATCTGGTGAGGAAAAAAAAGAAAAAGAATTAAAGACTGTGATTTTAAATAGTGGGCATGCACCAATTGTTGGCTTGAGGTGAATGATAATTCTCCACCAATTCTCTATTATCCTCTCAATGGACTTGTTTGGGAAGTCCGTTGGGAGAATGATCATAGATTCCGAGGTAAATATGTGAGAGGAGTTTTATCTCGGTAAACGCATAAATGGATTTTGGGGAGGCAAACGACCTCCCCAAACAAGCCCAATCTCTCTCAGTCTCATATATTGTCCTTATTTTCACAACACTATAGTTTCTTAGACTACCACTCTCTTACTAAATCCTGGAAAATACGTTACAGATGAGGTTTTAATTTAAGATAATGCTAACAAGGTTATTTAGTACTGTCTTTCCAGTACACCTGGCTAGTTGGATTCTTTTATAAACAATGATATTGGGAACCAAATTTATTAGTATAAATATTGGCTATATAAACAAAATACATCTTAATCAATACTGGATATGTTTAGGAACACGATGGATAATTGTTTTTAGGTATGTTGAGATAAATATGTGAAGAAGATTATTTCGTTTTATGAGAAAACACTGCTGAACGGGCTTTTGGGTTTCTATACGGAATGCCAAATATACCCACTGGTATGGTACTAATTTATTTAATATAAAAATATAAATTGATATCAAATTATTAACATTACTGTATCAAATCATCAATCAAGATAAAATCATCTAAAATTTCAAATCAAATCAGCCCATCCCACCTTCATTATATTCATGCATAAAAATCTATGTATTAAGAGATGGACTCGGTGCATGTTTGGCTAATCTTTCCTTCAACGATGCACGCAAGCTAAGATAAAAATATCTTGAAATTCATAAAAAGCATATCTAAATTAGTAAAAAACATCTCAAAATCTGTAATGGCTCGTTTGGTACGCATAATTCATTTTGATAGATATGGATATGTAACTGGAAATGGAAATTGAAATGCAGTTTAAAAATATGTTTGGTATGTCATGGAAATGAGACATGGATTTTTCCATGAAAAGACCTAAAAACCCTTCAAAATTCAAAAAATCATTTTTTTATCTTTTTAGATTTAAAATGAATTCCATGAATTTTTGTCCAATTCCACACCTTACTCATGGAATTAATTTCTATGCATTTTGATTGAATTGATTTCCACATGAAAACCAATTCCATAATACTAAATAAGCCATAAGTTATTTTTAGATTTCGTAAATTATTCTCAAAATCTGTAAATTCTTTCTCTCCATGGATTCCTAAACAAACAGCAAAGGTCATCAGAACCCTTGTGGGATTATTCTCTCACACGAGCAATGCTGCCACGTGTCGCTCTGTTTCTACGTCGTTGTGGGATCCACTTAGTGGCTCCACCAGCATATCACTGCTCTGCTGCTCTTTCGGCTTCCCAGTAGCGGCAGGACCTCTGTTTTTTGCTATATATATCTATATATGTTTGGGCATTGAAAGAGAAGGACTCTTCTTCTTCCTCAAGCAAAACCCTTTCTGGCTAATAGCATAGTAAAGTGAGCTCTCTCTGTTTTTTTTTGGTGAAGTAAAGTGAGCTGTCTGTTATATCACTTTTTCCTTGTCTTTCTGTTTTTTCTTGTCGTTGCTATTTTGTTCCTTTTATTCTTCATTTGATTAAACACAACTCTACTGATGGCCACATTGTAGAGTTTGAACTGTAAATATTCCATGTGTTATCTCCAGTAACGTTGGTATGTTTTATACTCTGTTTTCTCCTTTTTGGCTTCTGGTTTTCTTGTTCATGTGAGGCTTACAATTATTTCCAAGTCTTCTTGTTTAGATTTTGTATCCTAAATACTGGGTAGGACATCTCTTTAAAAGATGCATATGCGCTTTGTGCTTGCTTTTCTGGTTTCTCTCTCTGTTGCCTTATTTACTTCTTTTGCTGCAGAGTTTGGTTCTTGAAACTTTCTTCATTTGATTAAACACAACTCTACTGATGGCCACATTGTAGAGTTTGAACTGTAAATATTCCATGTGTTATCTCCAGTAACGTTGGTATGTTTTATACTCTGTTTTCTCCTTTTTGGCTTCTGGTTTTCTTGTTCATGTGAGGCTTACAATTATTTCCAAGTCTTCTTGTTTAGATTTTGTATCCTAAATACTGGGTAGGACATCTCTTTAAAAGATGCATATGCGCTTTGTGCTTGCTTTTCTGGTTTCTCTCTCTGTTGCCTTATTTACTTCTTTTGCTGCAGAGTTTGGTTCTTGAAACTTTCTTCATTTGATTAAACACAACTCTACTGATGGCCACATTGTAGAGTTTGAACTGTAAATATTCCATGTGTTATCTCCAGTAACGTTGGTATGTTTTATACTCTGTTTTCTCCTTTTTGGCTTCTGGTTTTCTTGTTCATGTGAGGCTTACAATTATTTCCAAGTCTTCTTGTTTAGATTTTGTATCCTAAATACTGGGTAGGACATCTCTTTAAAATATGCATATGCCCTTTGTGCTTGCTTTTCTGGTTTCTCTCTCTGTTGCCTTATTTACTTCTTCTTCTTTTTTTTTTTTGGTGAAATGCCTTATTTACTTCTTTTGCTGCAGAGTTTGGTTCTTGAAACTTTCTGTATATGTTATACACTGTAACTTCGGTTACTCTGTTTTGTGCTTTTCGACCAGTGGTTACTTGTTCTCTTGTTGCTGTTGCTTTTATCTGTTCTCGTTTGCTTTCTGGATTTCATTTTCATCTCTTTATACTAAGCAAGGGATTTTGAACAGATCTTTTAGCCTTCATGCCCTTTGTGCTTGCTTTTCTTGTTTCTCTTTGTTACGTTCTTCTTCTTCTCCACCTTCACTTTTTCGGGGCCTTATTTACTTTCTTTGTTACTTGCAGAGTTTGTGTTCTTGAAACATTCTATTAGTTTGTACGTGATATATCCGGTAACTTTGGTTAGGCTTATATACTCTGTTTTCTACTCTTCGAATAGTGGTTGCTTTTTCTCTTGTTTCTATCTGTCTCTAAGTTCTCTTGTTTGGAATTTTTTTTTATATATGAGGTAGATATTGTTGAAAGTATTTCTTGTATTCCCCCCTTTCATGGTCATAAGAGCTTTCGAAGAGGCCTTTTACTCTTCTCGGCCTCTTCATGCCTTTTTCTTACCAACACTCTCTTATTAGTAACTTTTCTTATATTTATTTTCTGTAACGCTAGTTGTTACATTGCATAGTTTGTATTCTGAAAATATTGTGTGTTTGTTTCTGATGACATGGGTGCTTCCATAAAGCAAATATTGTGAAAGTCTCTTTTGGATTTCTTCTTTATTTTTCAATTGTTGCATGCTTTTTTCAGAGTCTTTTCTTTTTCGGGTCTCATTTGATTCAGTGTCTTAAACATCTCCATTACAAGTATTTATAACTTGGCGTTAAGGTGTGAAAATGCTTATGTAATTTTCTGAGAAATGCGTTTCAGCACAGTAAGCTTTTTGTGATGCAAAAATATAAACATTTAACGGTATTAGGTTATATTCGGACAGTTAATATAACCTAACACCGATAGATACACACGTATGTAAAATCAGTGTGAATTCCATCACAAAAAGTAATGGTATTGAGTTATTTAACTGTATGAAGTTAAAAATAACATTTTCCTACCTGTAATTATAATCTTAGATGATTGATTTGTTTTGATTCACATGCATAGCTAACGATTTTTTTTATCTTATGCTTGAGCAGCAATTAATTTAAGGAATGGCTTCTTTAAGTGCTGATAAGAGTTCTGATAAGCATGAATCACCTTCACCTCTTCCACCTAGCATCCGTCCACATGCAAAATCAGGAAAAACTCACATGCCTATTGAGAAAACATCAGATAGAAGGCATGGATTTGGATCCAAGGGGCAAAAGATTCAACTCATGACTAATCATTTTAAAGTTAGCCTGAGAAAGAAAGATGGCTTCTTTTATCATTATACTGTATTTTTCTCCTTCTCTCTTTCACCCCTATTGGAACTTTTTGCGGTCACATGAATAGTTTCTGCAAATGTGTTGATTCTATATTCTTAATTCCTGATTTGAAAATCTTTTTTGTTGGTGAAGGTTGCTCTCTTTTATGAAGATGGACGCCCCGTGGAAGCTAAGAGTATTGGGAGAAGAGTCATAAACAAAGTTTATGAGACCTATGCTTCTGAGCTGCAAAGCAAGAGTTTTGCATATGATGGAGAGAAGACCTTATTCACGATTAGTTTACTCCCACGCAAAAAGCTTGAATTCATCATTGTGTTAGATGGAATTTCATCAAACAAGTACGTACCCATAACTGATCATACAATATTAAGCCAAACATGTAACAACTCACTATTACATGGTAAGTCATGATGCCACCAATGACAAATCAGAGTGATGTGCCATTAATGGCAAGTTGGGGAAAACTCATCTTTTCACAGTTCCATTTAATCGCACACAGGTCCTGTGGGATTCACATCACTTTGATAATTATATGGGACATGACAGTCGTAATTTGTCTTCAAGAACTTGAGTGTGGTTGCCCCCCTTTTTCTAAGTCAAAACTTGACAGCAAGATGAGCGACTTCACCAAAGTCGTATGTTCTGATTCTTGCTTCTCTGTGCATCATTTTATTTTGCAGGGTTGCAAGGAATGGAAGCCCTGACAACAGAGAGGAAACTGATAAGAAGAGAATGAGGCGTCCATATCAATCAAAGACATTCAAAGTGGAGATCAGTTATTCAAAAAAAAATCCCTATGCAAGAAATTGTAGATGCATTGAATGGTCTAGAATCTTCTCATCACCAAGAAGCATTAAGGGTTCTGGACATCATATTGAGGCAGCATGCAGCAAAGCAGTATGTTCAAAATCAGAAACTTGTCCATTTGTTTTCATTGCTTAAGTCGCCCTTTGGGTACAAGGGATTTGGAAGGGAGTGGAGGAAAGGGAAAATTTTCGTGAGATGAATTAAAAAGAAGAAGTGGGATTATAACATTTTAACAAAGATAAAGTATAAAAAAAAGAAAAAGAGAAAAACTAATAAAGAACCACTTCCTTAGTACCAAACAGACTCTAAATGTTTCCATTGACATTTTTTCCCTTCCTTTTGATTTTTCAGGGGATGTCTACTTGTTCGTCAATCATTCTTCCATGACAGAGTAGAAAATTACAGAGACATTGGAGGAGGTGTTCAAGGTTGTCGTGGCTTTCATTCAAGTTTCAGAGTCACTCAAGGGGGTTTGTTCCTAAATGTTGGTAAGTTTGTCACTTTTGATGCAATGCCTGGGAAATTATGTTCATCTCTCTCTCTCTCTCTGTGCGCTGATATTTGGTGTTTGCTTTAAAGATGTGTCTACAACATTGCTTCTAAAGCCTGGTCCAGTGTTGGACTTCCTCTGCATGAATCAAAATGTTAACCATCCCAGTTCCATTGATTGGACCAAGGTAATGTTATTGGTATTTGAATTTTCAGATATGCAAGGGTTAAGGTACAATTCTAATGAGAAGCTCTTTGTTTAGAAGCGTACGGTATAATTAAGTTTTTGAACGGTTTAAAAGTAGATAATTATTTTCAATGACGTGATTTTAGTAACGCCGTTAAATTGATCAAATTTCTGTTATAAAACTAGAGGGAGATAACAAGTAAGTTTCATATAAAAAAGAAACGGACATTTGAGCCAATTTAACGAAGTTACTGAAATTGCACCATTTTTAAAAGATTGTATCTAATTTTTTACAATTTTCAAAACTTAGTTATGTTAGATACTCTTGATAAAAAGTAAAAAACTTTTGTTGCTAAAATGTACCTTAACCTTTTGACAAAAAAAGGTTAACAGTTTTCATGAATGATATTGGATTTTTTTTGGGCCAAAATATTGGATTAATTTGGCGTTCTTTTCAGGCAAAAAGGATGTTGAAAAACCTGCGAATAAAGGCTAACAATATGGAGTACAAAATCACTGGATTGAGTGATAAGCCCTGCAAAGCTCAAACGTAATAAGCTTTCCTGTGCTTTCTATTATTCAACATTTTCTTGATATATCATCCGGTACATAATACAAGGGTAACTTAATTTTTTTTTGAAGATATTAAAAAACTAAATTAATTATTTTATGATAATATATATTCTAAAATAGTTATGTGTATTAATAGATTATATATTAGTTTGTAAATAAGAAAAATTAGTTTAAAAAATGATAAATACATAAGTTAATTAACTCCCTTAATCTTTATAAAAAATCCGAGGCAATATATTTATTTTTTTACAGTGAAGGAAAAAGCCTAGACACTATAATATATTTCTATTTAGTTCCATGAACTTGCCACTGATAAGATTTCCTTGGTTCCTATTGTAGGTTTTCCTTGAAGCAAGGAAGAAACCCAAATGGTGAAGTGAAGTCAATTGAAATTACAGTTCTTGAATATTTTGAACGCCATAAAGGAATCAGACTGCGTGATTCAGCTAATTTACCATGCATCAATGTTGGCAAACCAAAGAAACCTATTTATTTTCCAGTAGAGGTACACTATATATAATTATATATTCCACAAAGCTGACACACACAGAGATATATTAAATTAGCATTATTGTGCATGTTTGGAAAAAAAAAACTTTTTCTCAACATTGTAAGCAAGTCAAAATAAAATAATTTTATAATCCGTAAAAGCATTTTGATATTCGTAAAATTATCTCGAAATCCGTAAACTCCTTTCTTCCCAAAACACACAAATTATGATTATCATTGAGAATTTTTAATATTTCATTGTTTAATTTTGTTTAAAATTTGAAATTGATTTTTCAACTGTACAAATAATATATTGTCATCAAGCATTCATAATTATAGTTTTTCATAAAAGAGTGTTTAAATTATTGTCAATAAAAAAATTTAATTTTTAATAATTTATGTGTTCTTTTTAAGCACCCCACCTCTCTTAATACCAGAATAAGCCTAGTTCAACTAGGCCTCTATGAACAGGTGATAGAGTTTAAAATTGGGGATGTGAGTCCAAACAACTGTCACATTTTTTTTTTGTTTTTTTTGCCGATCACATTTCTCTCTCTTTAATTGTATGAATATATTTGCGTCCTCATTCTCATCACTCTTGATCAGCATCCAGATTCATGATATTTGAACCCTCCAAATCTGATTTGGGTAGCTTAGATTTCTTTTTTGAAATGACAATTAAAAGTCATTATTAAAAAAAAAGTGATAATTAAGAGATTATCTTTATTTTAAATTCTATACCCATTACAATAATTATTTTTAAAATAAAAATAAAATCTGAACCTGATGAGCACCCAACATAAGTCGCACCAAATGCATACGGATGATTCAATTTTTATTGCCATACACACACACATAAACATGTTATGGGACTTGGTTCTTTTGTAGTTCTGTTCTTTGGTTTCACTGCAACGCTACACTAAGGCCCTTACCAGTTTGCAAAGAGCTTCGCTCGTGGAAGTTTCAAGGCAAAAGCCCCATGAACGAATGGCATCCACTAGTAAAAAATTATAATATACCTGCGGATTTTTCCTGCGGAAAAAATCCGCAGGTATATTTCTTGCGGATTTTTAATTCCGCAGGAAAAATACCTGCGGATTTAAAATCCGCAGGTAACTTTTCTTGCGGATTTAAATCCGCAGAAAACATTAAATTATTTAAAAAA
>JANTPZ010098571.1:0-10117 GCA_025593235.1 Vachellia pachyceras
AAACTTGTGTTTAACATTTTCCAATGCTTCCCTAAACTTGGGGTCACTTTTACCCTACACAAAAACTCATTTTGAATCCATTGGAAGCATCAAAATCACCAAAACAACACTCCTTCCCCATGAAACTGTTCTGGCCGAGAGGTTTCCCCAAATTACTACAACATGAACTTTTCAACTTTCAACACTTATACCATCATACTCTTGATTTCAAACTCATATTCATGGATGGTATAGCTTGATTTTAACTCTCCCATATCAAATGAAAATTTGGGCAGCACCTCCCCTAAATGTTCATGATTCCAAAATTTTACAAAATTCAAAAACAATCTCAATCAACCACAATATATACATCAACATGCTCCTTACAACACAAGGAGACTTTTGCAACCAACCAATGGCTCTAAATCCCTCTCTTTCTCACTTTCCCTCTCAAGAATCCTAAGCATGAAACTTGAGAAAGAGAGACCAAATCAAAATTTGAATCCATGGAAGTGGTAGAGAAGAGCACAAGGAGTAAGAATATGTATAGCTTAAGGTGCTTCTCTTCCTTACCTTGGATTTCTTCAAGCTTTTTCTCTTCTTTCTCCAACCAACAATGGCGTCTTCTCTTTCTCTCTTTTCTGCTTGGATAGGTCGGCCAAAGTGATGGGAAGAGGAGGGAAAATGGTGTTCTAATAATTCTCACTTAAAAGGTTTAAGGGCTAAGATGCAATCTTGAATAATAAGCTTAATCTAAGGGTTGTAATTACGCCACCATTCCCACATGTGCTAGCTTCTCATTGAACCTTCAAAAGTGAGTAATAATGGCTGTAACTAGATGGTAAAAATCTGGTTTGATTAACAAAATTAGATCCCATTCGGTTACTTTTACTGATTACACTTTTTACCTGTAAACATAACTTTATTCTGGTAAATCTTTTTCTACTTTTCTGGAGATATTTTCTTTCTCATTTAATCTCTATATTTTCCTCTTAAATATTGTAAATTTATTATCCCCAAAATACCCCTTGATTTCCTCAAATTTTACAGGATTATTTTATCTTGTCCAAAATCCCTGAAAACATGCAATCGTAGGGCAAAATACTTTTACCCTATGCTTGGATGGAGAGAAAATGAGGGAGGAAAGAAAACTTAGAGAGAAAATGGGGGGAGAAATGAGTTTTCTCCTGCTTGGATAGGAGAGAAAAAGTGGGAGGAAGAAAAAGTTGGAGAGAAAATGGGGTGTGGGTCCACCACATTTTCTCTCCAACTTTTCTCTCCACACATGGAGAGAAAATGGAGAGAAAACTCTTTTTCCCTATCTACCCACATACTCTTTTATTACTTTTTCATTTTAATTAATTAAGTTTAACATATAAATTTTTTAAAATTCAGACTATAATTTTCTTTTTTAAAAAGAATAAGATTTAATATATATTATAATATCTAATTTATTTTTAATTGCTTACTAAAACCTCACAACCTTAAAAAATATAATATATTCTTATATAAGTTATGTTGTTTTGAAATAGAATAACTGAAAAGATATCTTTAATAAATAGTTTGATTTTAAATTATTTAATGATATTAATGTTAATATAATTTTTTCATTATCATATTTAATTTGATATTATACTTTACATATTTTAAGGATATTTAACTTGTTACTATTTATTAAAGGATTTTTATTTAAGGATATTTTAGTCATTCAACCATTTGCCCATTTTCTTTCCTCTCTGTTTTCTCTCACCCATCAAAGCAGGATGGGTGATAATATTTTCTCCCCACTTTTCTCTTCTCTCCTTTTTCTCTCCTCCCATTTTCTTTCCTCTCAACTTTTCATCCCATCCAAGCGGAGCCTTAGGGCTTTAAAATTTTCTACATTTTTCACTGATACTCTAGCCCTTTTTCTTTTCCCAAAATGCCCTCTAGATTGTCCAAAATAAATTATATTTCGGGGATTTTCGGGTCTTTTTCCAGATTTTTGGGAAAATCGGCTTAATCGTACAATGGGCAATAATTTTATTAAATACTATAAAATTCATTGAATTTTTCTATGCCCTGAACTCAATTGATTAAGGTCTCTTGATACCTCAAATAATTATTTTCGGCCATTAAATCTTCAAATTTCTATAAATAAAATTCTAGGCCGATTTTCAACAATCCGTCGAATCTTGGTCAACAGTTGACTTTTTGACTTTGACTTTGTCAAATGACCAAAATGCCCTTATGCTTTCTCTTAATGACTAAAATGCCCTTACACTGTCTAACTTTTCATAATTCTCATTGTGCCATTGACTTTGTCGCCCTTGATCTTTTGTGTAATGACCTTTGCGTACTTCCCAATAGGTTACCCATCCTGAGATTGCTCCAGGGCGAGCACACTTAACTGCGGAGTTCTCATAAAATTTCTTCTGCTGAACCAGGTCTGACTTTGGGTTATTCAACCCATCAGCATCAACTTTTTCTGCTCTTTCTATCTATGGGTTTTAACTTGACTTCTGACTACTGGTTTGGCCCTTTTTATCCAATGACCATATTGTCCTTAGTCTTTATATTTAATGATATTTATGTTCCTGTCTTACATTCTTAGTAATCTCAAAGCCTTAGGACTAAATTGACCAGGGTCTCTTTGGTCCATTAACATCTTCACTTTCTGTACTTTCATTTTTGGGCCTTATCTTATCTCATATATATCGGTTTGGCCTCTATTTCTATTTACAGAAAATGGTGGATATTACAGAGGTGGCGGACAGAGAGGAGACTTAGAAGAAGGAAGATGACGGAGATGAAAGCGGTGGAGTGAGATGGAATGGATCAGACGGAGTGAGATGCCGAGATGAATCTGGAGAAGAATGGTAGAATAAAAGCCCTTAGTGTCTAAAGGGAGAGTCACGACCTGGACCAAACTAATGAAGTGATGGATTAGGAAAATTAATGAGTTAGTCAGAACAATGCAGAGGCCCATGTGTGTGTACTGTCCAAGTCAGAAAAAATCTGTTTCCTCCTTGTTTCCAGCTCACTCATTTAGTTGGTCCCTAACTGATTTATGTTTCAGTTGCTTCCTTCTCTTATGCGCCACTGTTTTCATGGTTCATTCCTAACCAGAATTAGTTGCATCTATTATCTTTTCTTGTTTGGTGTCACTGTTCCATTTTCTTTCAGTTACTGTTCTGTTTTTCCGTTGCTTGCAGCACCCCCAAAACACAGCATTCATTGATTTCTGTTAGGACATATTAAGCAAAGAACTTATACATTTAAAATGTCTTAGAAAATTAAAGGGATGATTCAAAGAGTGACAAAATATCTAAAGAAATTAGTAACTAATTTCTTTAATCCTTCATTAACACAATTAGCCTCTAATTGGTATATTTATGCTCAAATAAGATATCCAGAGGTTGATATTGTGTACAATTAATCCCTATTAAATAGGAGTTTATCAGTATGACCATGGAAGTATAATACAAAATACTAAAATAACCTTAACACAAAAAAAAAATCGTAGATCCTTCCGTCTCCATCGTCGCAGATCCTCCTCCATCATCGCCTACCTCCGTCTCTGTCGTCGCCCACCTACATCTACGTCGCCATCACAGATCCCTCATCGTAGTTTGGTTCGCTTGTAGATCGTATATCCCTCTGTCTCCATCGTCGTAGATCCCTCCTCCCTCTCCATTGTCGCCCACCTCCGTCTCCATCATCATTGCAGATCCCACCCCGTCGTTCGGTTCGCTTGTAGATCATAGATCCCTACTCCCTCATCACAGATCCCTCCTCCCTCGTTGCCCATCTTTGTTATCATCACCACCTCCGTCACCCATCTCTGTCGTCGGAGATGAAAGAGATCGTCTACCTTCGTAGCCACTTCCATCGACCGCCTGCCAGCAAGTCATCGCCCACCTCCGTCATACCAGATCGAAGAGGAAATGGGGGAGGGAAGGGAAAAGGTGTAAAAGGCCCATTTACTGGAACTGGGTTCTCATGGGGGAGGTTGGAACCCAGTTCCAGCATTTTTGGGTTCCATGGAATCCACTTCCATGATACCAAACAGGCTAATTTTTGGTTCAACCTCCAATTCCACTTCCACACCCCTAATTCCATCCAACCAAACGGGGCATTAGGAGTAGAGAGGAAGAGAGACTAGAGAGAAATAAGGAGGAGCAGAGAGAGAAAGAGAGAGGCAGAAAAGGAATGTTATTTCTCAAATGAACAAAAACTGTTTACAAAGAGATATCTAAGGGTTATTTATAACCTTACTTGGACCCTAGAACTATAATAAGAAAATCAAATACAATCAAATTAAATACGAAGATACTGCCAAATTGAATAAAAATAAATTCAAATCAAATCCTAAGATATTGCTAAATCAAATTAAATGAGAATGAAATCAAATTAAATCAAATGTGCGATATTAGATTTGATAGTCTTCAAATCTTTGTGGGATCCTCCTCAATTGTTTATGATTCCCATCATTTCCCCCGGCGGAGAAGAACTCACCTCCAGGAAGGTAGATAACTAAATGGAGTCAAGTAAGGTTGGATCAATCCAGCAAAACTCGTCTTCTGCAATCCAGGTGGCATTAGTATCAGAGGAGCCCTTCCAACAAACAAGATAGCAGCAAAACTTGTCTTCTACAATCCAGGTTGCTTGTGTTAATTTTAATGCGCTATAAAATGTTAATTAACACAAGCAACCTAGAGTGGCTAATCCCTTCTTTAAGTTTTAGAGCATGTAATTACCCAAATAAATATATTAAAATTTTAATTTGTTAATCTAGAATATAAATAGATGTACACTAGTAAAAACTAAGTGTTAGAATGGTTGTCACCTGAAGGGGAGTGAATTGGGTGTCACAAAAATTTTCTTTTCACATCTTAGTTGATGAAAATTCCCAACTCATAAGTTAATTAAAATAGAGTATGAAATCAGATAGAATAAGAGCAAAATTAATATAAGTTAATGAAGATAAAAGAAAGGTAAGCACACAACAATTAATCCTGGTTCGGTCCTCTCTGACCTACGTCCAGTCCCCAGAGCGCCTCTGAGATTTCCAATCCACTATACCTTCCAAGTTTAACCAAATACTTGGAAAACCATTACAACCACAAGGTCAACCCAGACATTTGCGAATCCTATTTCAAGTTTGTCACAGTGGGTGCTTGAGAACCCCATAAATGTTTCCAGGCATTTATGAACCCACTCAAGTTTGTAACGTAGGCACTTGAGAAACCTTTACAATCACTCCCCCTTATCACATGTAAGGTTACATTGGGAATCACACTCCCTCATAAACTGCATTATAACAGAGACCAACATGCTCTGTTTTCTCACAACTTAAACTCAAACCAACAATCTCAAGATCCCAATCTTGAGTTTCTCACGGAAATATAATGAGTTTGGATGAATCAATGTACTCTCTCAAAGAGTGGATAAATAAACATTGAAGTTCTCGGAGAAGTATAAAATCAGAGTTCTAATGTTATGGGATTTCCTCGAATCCACACTCTTTGTTTTGAGCTCAGTGACTCCATATCCTTCTTCTCACTTTTCTCTGTTGGTTGCTTCCTCTTATCTATAGGTGTTCGTAAAATATATCCGTTGTAGAGTAGCATCGTATTTTCTGTTGCACTTTGGCTCTTATGCTCTGTTTTTCAAACTTCATCTAGTCTAACAATATTTGCTTGTGAAAGAAAGAATAGCCGTTAAAGTTCTGACAAAAAGCGAGTGTTTGTTGAAGAAGATTAATTCGTTAGAAAGAGTTTCAGTTCTGTTACACTCTGCTTTAATGCCCAACGATATGCATTATTGGCTCTGGCACGCTGTATGTTTGTGAATTTGTCCGTTGAGAGCCCACACCGGAGAAATATTCAGAGAACCCATTCCCTATTGCTATGTCAAGGCATAAAGCATTTATGAGAGCAGGTGAAATTCAAAAAGTTTCAGCAAGAAAAAGGAAAGCTCTGGTAATCAATAGGCGTAGCCGTGTCAGATAAAAAATGCAACTCAAGTTTTCAACATCTCATAACTCGAGTTCTGTACATTGAGTTTAAAAACCATGTAGTGAAACTTCCAGTTTTCATAAACAGAACTTGAGGTTTAGAAAACTTCCATTTGTAACTCGAGTTTTAGTGAAAGTTCTGAAGTATAGTTGAAAAACTTTTATTTGAAACTTCAGGTTTTGATATCAAGTTTTGAAGTGCAGTTGTAAAACTTAAAGTTATGGAAATGGGGACTCGAGTTCTAAAACGTGTGAAAAATTGTTCAATTGAAAAGGTCCTCGAGACTCAAGTTTAGAATCTCAAGAACTCAAGTTTTGAAAAACTTCCAGTGAGGACTCAGATTTGAACATCGAGTTTTTGTACTGATGGAATTCAATGAGGCATGGAACTCGAGTTTGGAAAACAGCAGGATTCGAGTTTTGTAAAACTCTAAGTCAAAACTTCCAGTTTTCAATTCAAGTTTTGTGAAATAGATGTGGAACTCGATTTTTGAAAAGTTAGGACTTGAGTTATGTAAAACTTTTATTTGTAAGAGTTATCAAAGGAAGTTTCAGAACTAGAAAAATATTTAGAAAGCACGAAACTCAAGTTTTGGAAATATGGAACTCGAGTTCTATGAACTATGAGATACAACTTGAGTTTTCCCATGCTAGAACTCGAGTTTTACTGAATGTATTGCGAAAAAATTAAATTCAAATCACAAAATTCGAGTTTCGTAAATGCAGAACTCGAGTTCTACTTTATGCTTTGAACTTGCACAGGTTGCAGTCTAGCTTTCAGCACATGGCTCAATTTACAACGGCCATAACTCTCTCAATTCAACTCCAAACATTGGAAATAATATATCAATAGAAAGACTTATAAGTCTACTTTCATATTAAACAAGAATAAATCCCAAATATGTTATATAAAGAAAGATATGACAGATATATAAGCAAAGGTCAGTGATAAAACATTAAATTCGACCACCAATTTTAGAAATTTATATATCCTTCATATAAAATTATTTGATGTTGTTCTTGGTGTCTATGAGCTGAATTTTGAGTCTAGTTTCATATGAAATTGGTTTCATATCAATCAAACTTGTGGTTTGGGAGATATGATCAAAATACCAGACATATGTCAAGCTGAAAGATACTGAAACTCGAGTTTTGATAATCCAGAACTCGATTTTTGAGTCTAAGAGATCGAAACTCGAGTTTTGATAACCCATAACTCGAGTTTTGACTCTAAGAACTTGAAACTCACGTTCTATAACCCAAAACTCGAGTTTTACTTCAAGTTTTGCTTCAAAAAGCTTCAAAAACTCATCAAACTTGATTTTAATCTTCAAGAAATAGTTTTGAGCATTCAAATAAAGTTTAGATGAATGGTAACTCAATGTATGATGATGAAACATCTATTTGAAACTTTTTAACATTCAAATTGAGTTATTTAACCATATCATCTTCTAATTTAAAAAGGATGCACAAATATAGCAGTAAATCATTATGTGTTATTAAAACTTTTTGCTCTTTTATATATGACATCATCAAAACTAATTATATCTAACACTAAGTATATATTTGTAGATTTTTCTGGTGGAAAATTTTCACAACAATTTTCTGTTGATTTTAATTAGTAGGTAAAATACCTGCTGGTTTTATTAAAACCCGCAGATAATTTACCTGCTGAAATAAAATCCACAGTAATTTTATCTCTCTAGGTAAAATACCTGTGGGTTTTGTTAAACCCGTAGGTAATTTACTTGCTGAAGTAAAATCCACTGTATTTTAACTACGGATTTAAGTAAATTACTACTTTCACACGGATTCACACTCACCCTAACCACTTTCCCAAATCTAGCTTCCACTGACCTGACGACGCCATCTCCTTCTCACGATGAAATCCTAACTATAACCCACAATCCCACACCCACTCTCAGTCTCTTGCTTGGCCACTTCCGTGTTTTGTCTTCTTCATCATCCAATTCTACAATCACGAATTACAAACCTAATTACAAAGTGCCTAAGCCTAAACAGGACTGCGTTTCCAATTGAGTCTCCCAAAACGATGACACCATTCGTACCTTTGCATCTACATTGGAGCCGCTTCCCTCTTGGTAGTTTTCTTCAATCACACCCTTTATGGCATCGCTCCTGTTGCTGATGCTAGCAGGTTCCAATTTCTATTTGTTTTTTTTTTGAAATTTCGAGCAAGTGGATTGTTTAGCTCCAGCTTAGTATTTTCGTTTGCATTCAGTTGAGATTCTATTGGGGCTTATAGTTTACATTGTAACGTATGATTGCCGGAATCAATATCGGTATGCTCAATTTGTAGTGCTTGAATTAGTTTACTGGGATTTGCACCTCGTGTATTGAAAACAAAATTTAGCATTGAATAATTCGTATTGAGGGTAACAAAATTTGCATTGGTAAATTGTAAAACTTAGTTTCTGCTTTCTTGTAGCAAATCCATTTTTCTTCCTTTTGCTTTCTTTATCGTACATTGAAAATGCATATTAAATTAGCGCCATCTTCATTTTATCACTTGATGCTCAACTTTTTATGGCATATTGTATCTCTTCCTTCACACCACAATGTTAAAATATTATAAATTGAAACCAAGCCACTATTTACATCTTAATTCTTTACATCTAAACCACTGATTTACATCCCAATAACTGTACTAAGGTAAGTTATTTCCTAATGTTATTAGTGTAATGTGAATCGCAATGGTGGTGTAGTTGAAAAGCTATCAATCTTTAATTGTGTGATATATTAGTGAGTTGTGGGATGTTCTGTTACTGAAGATTTATAGGCTTAACTACCTTGGTGGAAGTATTATAATAGATCATGTATACAGTGGAATCATTGAGTTGCTTGTTCTAATTAACACTTGAGTAATTGATAACATAAGCTTTTATGTTTCTTTTGGGGAAATAAGCTGTAGCTCTCATAAGATTTTCTTACATCTTTTAGTTGAATAAGAATTCATTAAAGAAAGGAAAAAGTGAGACTCGTAATTGCTCTGTTATTATATTTCTTTTGGAATTCTGGATGTGTGATGTTGTGGTGCTCTATTTTTTGTGAAGTTAATTTCAGTGTTTTAGTGGAAAACGAACAATCCACTTCTCTCGTTTTGGTGATTACAATCCTGAATCATGAATGGGTTTGGCTTGCAAGTCGTGTTTTCAAATGATGGAGAGAAAAGGGACGGTGAATCAGTGATGTTTGCATTGCACTTGGGAGGTTAAGGTGCGGTTCCATTGAGATTCCTCATGCAAAAGTTGAGTTTTCAACCTACAAATGTGGCTTGCCTTGGAGAAAAAATGGAAGACTACTATCATCCAGGTTCTTATTGTTTCAATTTTGTATGGAGGTACTACTTGCTCGCTTCATATTTTCCTTCTGCTACTCAATTGTTTTTGCATGTGTATGGGCTTTTTTGGGTGCAAATCAAACTCATGAAATTCACTGATGTAGTCACCTTGCTGCATTGTTCTCACTTGTCAATAGTTAGGCACATTATATTGACTGAAATTCTGGTTGTCTGATACATATTATCTAAAACAACATAAACTGGCTAATGTTGGTAAGAAGCTAATGATAGGATGATATCACAATATATTTTTCTAAAATGAAGAGTTCACACAAAATTAGAGAGGCCTGGGAGACTCCATAGATTGGCCTTGACTCCAAATCTGAAATAGGCTTGTGTTTTTCTAATATTGGGTACGCTACTTGCTTAATGCTTATATTCTTGCGTTCACTTATTGATGGTTGGATTATATTATTACCCCTCCCCCCATAAAAATAAAAAAATAAAGAAAGAAAACGAAAAAAGATACCTGTAATTGTTCTGCTACTTATGTTCAATAGTGTCAATCCTAATGGTGTTCACATCAATTCTAGCATTGGTGCCATGAAGTGATCCGCTTACCTGTTAGATATTAGTTTTGATGATGTCAAATAAGAGCAAAATGTTTTTACAATGCAAAAAGTTTCACAATACATATTTACCATGTATAATGATTTTACAATGCATATTGGTTAATTAATATTTGTGCATTCTTTTATTTAGAGGATGATTTGGTTAAATAATTCTTTTTGAATGTTAAAATGTTTTAAATAGATGTTTTATCATTATCTCAGATTTAT
>JANTPZ010098573.1:0-10395 GCA_025593235.1 Vachellia pachyceras
ATCTAAATCAAAATTGCAAAATTCAAATTTCACATTTTGAATTTCAAATTTTGAATTTCAAGATTAATAAAAATTAATCTTGAATATCTTTAAAATTTTGAATTTCAAGATTAATCTTGAATATCTTTCAAATTTTGAATTTCAAATTTCAAGATTAATAAAGATTGATCTTGGATATCTTTCTAAAATTCAAATTTTAAGATTAATAAAGATTAATCTTAAATATCCTTTTGAAAATTCAAATTTCAAGATTAATAAAGATTGATCTTGAATATCTTTTCAGATCTGAATTCAAATTTTAAAGATTAATTAAAGAATAATCGCAGATTCTAGAAGCTCTCCATGAGTTCTACAAATATTAGGACTCATGAGCAAGAGAGGTATGAGAAATTCGAATCTGACCATGATCCACCAGAAACCTAAGAGGGAGAGGAGACGTGAGAGGCGCTAGCATGCTGCGATTGAGGGGGAACTGTTCGCGTGCATACCGGTAGAAGGAGGCGATCAAAGAAACGTCGGCTCCTCGTGTCGGAATTAAAAACGCAAAAGGTTGTGGAACCTGAAGAGATCTAAATGCAAGAAATGCTTCAGATTCAAAACGAAAAAGGTATGGCTCTATCTCCTTAATCTTAATATAGCATGATAGTGGTAGCATATGCCTCAAGGTGGTTGAAGCTGCCTAAACAAAATTACCTCACTCATGTTGAAGCTATCGCTAAAATTTATGCTCTACTGATATAGAGTATAGAGCAACGATAGAGTTAGATAGTAATCACAAGAGTCTCGAGTGCGTGGAAAATTAGAAAAAAAGTTGAACTTAAGATAGTACAAATAAATAGAGTTGCTCAAAGCTACAACTAGCCGATTAAAGTACCATCCAGGGAAAGTAAATGGTGTGGTTGACACCGTAAGTTGAAATGATTCCGTAGATGGCAATAATGAAAGTAAAGATGCATGAGATGAGATTAAGGAAGAACCATAAAATTAAAGTATGATGAGCCACTTTTAGATAAGGCTAAAAGGGTTTGGAACTACCTAGATTGTAAAGTTAATAGAGGAAAAGGTTAAAGCAAAGCATATATGAGATACATTGCGTGAAATAGTAAGGCTTTGATGAGCCTGGAAAGGGTGAGATCATATGCCCTAATGTAGAGGCATGAATGTGGCATTAAGTCTTTTAGCCATACAAAGAATGAGTCAGGCATGAAAGTTAACAAGTAAGAGATGTAAAGATTGAGTTATAGGGTGATAAGAAGGAATGAGCAAGCCTAAGAAGACAATGATGGTTTCTATAATTAGTCTTCAGAAATTATCAGTCTAGTTACCGTTGAGAATAGATAACTTATTATTAACTCATGTTCCATGGTCTAAAGGTTTCTAAAGAGTAAGAATGATTCCCTCAGTAATGTTAAGAGGTGAAGGTCTAGGACCAAGCATACAAAATGGTGTTGACGTGCATAAGGTCATAGTAGACCTCAGTAAATGAGCCTTTATGAAGAGGCTTGGAATCATAACCATTATGCTACTCTTAGAAAAACGAGAATAAGATGACCAGGAGTGAGTTTAAGATAAGGAAATGCCCTCACGATGACTACCTAGTACGGAGAGAGTACCCTTGACTATTTCTATAGATAGCCCAGCTGTCAATTAGGGTAAGCATATTCTGACATTCAAAGCAAGAAAGTAAAATGAGTAAAGTGCAAAGCTATAAGTCCTGATGGGATATAGAAAAGCCCTAGATGTTGCATAAACTCACCGTGTATCAAAAGAGAAAGATCTAAGGGTGAGTTGAAAGAATGGAAAAATGCTACAAATAGCATATAGTCAACAAAGAGTTAGGATGGTAAGATAAGACAACCATTAAAATTTGAGATAAGAAGTAAGATTTCCTATAATTTTATCATTATTAAGTAATGGTCAATCTTGAAGAGTCAAGAAGTTTAGTTAAAGAAAAATTGGCATGATCATGAGATAGTGATCGAATGACTGTGAAGTTAAAGATAAAGAAGTTATAAGCAGCCCAGAGCCAGTAGAGGAGTCATGCCAAGAAGAGAAGACAACCATTAAAGTTAAAATTGGAGATAATATAGTCTTTAGAGTATCTCCAATGATGAAAATTAGGTTGGTCTTCAAAGCTAAAGAAGCCCAATTAAAGAGCCATTTCGAATTTTCTCTAAAGATGCACCAATAGCTTACCGTTTGACCTTACCCCCAACCTTAAGTCAAATACAATGCAATTCATGTTTCCTAGCTCAAAAAGTATAATCCATACCTAATTTATGTTACAAAATATGATTTTAAAAGTGGTCTGGTGATCCCACTAATCCACAGATTATAAAATTTTGTCGTTGTCTAGCCTTGGAAATGGATCAAAAAAACAATTATGATTTCCAAGGATTGCACAGAGTGCAACCCTAGGGTCATTCTCTCCAGAGCTAATGCGTACCAATAGTTAATAGCTTGTGATTACGTTTGCGATGCAAATGGAAACAGTTTTCAGTTCAAAATTGCTATGCACAAAAGACTAAATTCAAAGCAAAACTTGTTTTTGGTATTTTCGAATTATGCGGAGGCAGCAAAAAAAAGGTTGGAGTGAAAAGGTGTTGGATAGTGGATTTCCTCTTGAAAATGAGTAGACCATCATAGTTCGCAAAAGATTAGGGAAAGTATCGGTTTTCGCACTAAGTTTCGTAATGGAAAACCCCAATAACTCGCTGAGTCAGAAATTCCATGTAATGAACTCCATTCCATGAAACCCTTTAAAAACACTTAGTGTGTGTACGGAAGTCGCAAGGTGCAAAATTCAACTCAACACATCATTGCCTCTAAAGTCAAGCACAACTAGGAAGATTAAAGAGAACAATAAAGATTTCACTCAATAAGTAGAGATGAGACTTCATTATACTACGTCAAACATAAAACAACTTCAATACACAAATAATCCAAGTTTGGCTCGACCGAGACCAAGTATCTACGTACAAATTACAAGTTCTAACTCAGAATCCAAGTAATCTATAACATAGATACAGATTGAAAACAAATACTCCCCTTTTGAAACTTCAAACTCAGACCGTCTTCATCCTCAAGAGGAAAGGAGATGCTCAGCCACTCATTATATACAAAAACATGCTCTGAATGGATGATGGAAGACTCATGATGGACTGATGGTGATGAAGTGGAGTGAAAGTAGGGTTTAGAGAGTAGAGAGGATAAGAGAAATGTGTGTCTAGTGTTTTTTGCCTCCCCCCTCTTGCTTCCTTTGAACTTACCCTAATTAGGTCATCCTAACCGTCCAGGGTCGGATCCAAGGAACCGGGTCGAGTTTATTTTCCATTTGGAGCAAATTCTGGTGCTGACGCGTGATATTCACCTCAGCGAACCTCTCCCGAGAGTCCTTTGTTGGCTTGTTTGACTTTGGCCACGGCGAACTTTAGATTGCGTCGCGGTGAACTTCTCCAGAGTTGTTTTCCTCAAGTTCTTGTTTAGAGTTCCTGAAATAAAATAGCAAATATTTGAAGTATCATTTGCTCAAGATGGAATTTAAGCATAGTTATATCATAATTATGGCAAATGCACCCAAAATTACACTAATCCAAATCAACAACTCTAATTCTCAAATTAAGCACAAGAATGGTAATGAATGGGCTAAAATTGGATCAAAAACTCTAGAAAATTAAATTCCCCCACACTTAAACCTTTGTACTCCTGGATAAAGCTTTTCAAAACTTTAAAATGAACAATGCATCAAGAATGTATCCTCATGAGTCCAGGACTACAGAATTTAGTAAAAGCATTTGACAAGGAATTAACAAGGATAATGGCAGAGACAACAATAAATCGATCCCTAAGAGAGTTCAATTCAAAAGACTGAATAAAATAGACTTCCTCTCAAAGGTAGAAGTGTTTCTCTCTCAGCTCACCATGCAAGGACAATTTCACTCATGGTCTACTTAATTAAATCTCTACCATAGGCTTGTAATTATTCTACCTCTCTACCACAAGATCAATATAGTGTGAATCAAGAGGACTTTGGGGTTTAAGATGGATGATGGGGGTTTTCAACTAATGGAGTAAAATGATGAGAAGAAATACATGAATACACAGCACCAAAGGAATCCAATCATATTAGTACCTTTTGCAAGACTTTAGAGAAATTCATGTTTAGACAATATACTACTTTTCTCTTTATTTTTCTCTTCTTCTCTTCTTCTCTTCTTCATTTTTTTTGGATTAAAGATTATATCAAGTATGAATCACAATTTAATCAGACTATGCTTGCATATATATATATAGTTTTCCAAATGCTGGTTTTCAAGAGTGAATGGCTCAAAAGGGTGACAATGGTTAAGTTATGAAGGGTTTGTGTTTGGGCAAAATGAAAGGTTTTGAAATGAAGGCCTCTATCATCTTCACAAGATATTGGATCATAAAGCTTTGATTAAGAATCAAAACAAGTTCTAGAGAGACTAAAAATCAAGACAGACCCACACAAATCAAATGGAATTAGGCCCATATATCCTCACGACAAGGCTAATGTCTCAATTAAACAATCTCAAGAACCAAAAACACAAAGAGTCAACTCAAAATTGCATCTACGCTTATCATTTGCTAATAACTTGAAAAATGCAATTAACCAAAAGCTTTTATCCTTGAAGATCATGCATCAACTTCCCAATGCATTATCTATGAAAATCATGGTATCATTGTTTGCTCATGAGTATTAAAGGCAATAAGACAAGAGGAATCTTTATTTGAAAATTCAAAAACTAAAATCTTTTTTTTATATATTTTTTTGCTTGCACTGAAGTTTCGCCGCGGTGCAACCAGAAGTTGGTCGCGGCGAACCACACCCGAGAGGGTGGTTCTGTGTGCAAGTGGTTTCACCGGGGTGCAACCACAAGATGGTCGCGGCGAAACACACCCGAGAGGTGAATTTCCTTATTTTGACTACTTTTGCCGCGGCAAACAACAAAGTTGGTCGCGGCGAAAGTGGTCCGAGAGCAAAAATGCAGTTCAAAACCTCTGGAAATTCAGTAATTTTCGAAAAAATTTTAAGAAACTTGAAAATTTCCAAAGTTTCAGTAAAAATGGCCCAATATTTAACCTTTAAAAATTCCAGTTGCATTTTAAAAATCAAGGTAATGCTTGGAAAATTTAAATCGTAATTCTCCCCCACACTTAAATCAAACATTATCCTCAATGATTGAAGGGAAAAATTAACAAGCAGATGAAGCGCAGAACTCGTAAGTAATACCAAAAATTCATGCACATGCAACAGAATTAAATAAAATAACAAAGGGAAAACATATATATATACAGCTGAAAAACATAATCCACAAGTAATCCAGTACAACTATATCAAAGTTCAACAGAAAGAAAAACTAATCCTATCCATCCATGGCTGAGTCGCCCTCGGAATCTACATCTGCAGTAGCCTCCTCCTCCCCATTCCCCTCCGCTGCTCCGCCCTTTCCAGATGGTCTGGCTCCCAAAGGTCCTGCACCACTAATGTCATCTTCCTCTGGAGGCAGTTGAAAGTGCAAGCTCTGTGCTAGCAAGACGTCCATCTTCCTACAATACCTTTGTTCCTTCTCGAACTGCTGAAGCATCGAGACTCTGAACTGCTGAAAATCAATAGCCAGACTCTTAAGTGTAATAGGTGCTGGAGATGTTGGATGAACGTCTGGCGCCTGGGGTGCTGGAGCCTCCTGATCCTCTGCCAGCAGATCATCTATGTCAATGTAGGGCTCAAGTTGAGGTGCGGGAGCTCGTCGGATCCTCTCATAAATGAAAACAGGGGCAGGGGCAAACGGATGATCCTTAGGGTACTCTGGGATCTCCAACTCAGTGAATATATCAGAAATGAGATGCGGGAAAATGTGGCCTTCGTGGTTTTGGAAGTGAAAACGGCATCACGAAGGCTAGAATAAATTAGAGTGGACACGTCGAAGCTGATCCCCTGCATCAACAAGTAAATGCAGAGGGCTTGCTTCTTCGTGAGGTTCCCTAAGTGGCTGGTCGGGAGGATGTTACTGCAAACGAGGTGAATGTAGGGTTTAGTTTCAGGGCAACACTCAGAAAGTCGGATATACATCTTAGACCTACGAGGGGTATGCCAACCCATCCTAGGTAAACATAGAGTCTCGGCAATAGTGTCCTCAGGGAACTGGATCATGAACTGAATGTAATGATCACGTTCAACAAGAGGTATGGAGAAGTGGACACGGATGGTGTGACGGCTAATAGCATTCTGCAGTGTGGTTCTATGGAAGTCAATGAAAAGTGCGGACTCATGGCGGCATATGGAATAAAAGTGATGGACGAATGCGAGGTTCCCCTGGGAACGCTCACGAATAAGGCCAGTAAGGCCAGACTCAGTCAACCTATGAACGAAAGGGTGGTCAGCAGGAGTCAAAGGAAATGAGCATTCCTTAACTAAAGGATACTTCTGAGTAAGCTCAAAAATGCCCTCAAAGGACTGGGATGGTTCTAGATTAGGAACAGGTGGTTCTACTACATTAGGCAATTTAGTCCTAGGCATAGTGACTGACTCAACACAACAAATCAAACAGAAAAACAATAAAAACACAAGCTAACACAGGTGAAAACTAGCTGCAGCTCAAGTTGGTTGCGGCGAAAAGTAGGGTTCATCGCGGTGAAAATCGCAGAGCTTGAACAGCGACAGCAACGAAAAACTGAATGAAAATCGAAAGAAAATGGAAATGAAATGGAAGAAAAAGGTTGGATTGCTTACTCAAGTCTACACGAATGTAGTGGTGTGGAGTAACGTGCGAGTTGCGGGGACAAATGAGAATGAGCAGAAACGTGAGAGACAGAGCAACCAACGATGACGGCGAAATGGAGAATGAAAAGGAAAATGAACTTAAAAACAAAACTGATGGGAGACGAAGAGACATGATTTTCACCGCGGCGTAACCAATGTTTGGTTGCGGCGAAAACCATGGGAAGACAAACAGTCTCGAAGTTTAGCCATGGCGAAAATTAAAATTCATCGCGACATAACCTTCCCGAGAGGAGAGACACAACAAACATCAAGTTTTGCCGTGGCGAAAATGAAATTTAGTCATGGCGAAACACCACAGAGAAGAAAAACACAGAGATGGAAACACAAGACACAATACAATAGTCAGCATTCAAACCTAGAACTTCAACCAATCATCATGCACATCCCAAAGCATACAAACAAGACCCTTTTCAAGCATAATCCTCATGAAGACAAGTCAAGTACAATTCAAGGAGTTTATTGAATTCAAAACAATCCTAACTGCTGAGCTACCACTACTGGCAATGTTCCTCCCCCACACTTGAATCATTCACATTTTTCAAAATAGTCATCACAACATCACAGTAAATGATTGTATGAGGGAAAGGAACAACCTGAGAATCATGGCGGATTTCGAGTCTCATCGGTGTCCCCATGCTCATCTTGTAATCCCAAACATAGCATGCACGGGTACAATCGGCTCAGCTGAAGTTTTGTCCATTGATCCTGTAAAATCAATTGAAATGCCTCTCACGGAGGTGTCATCACTGTTGATACATGATAAAGTATTCATGCACTTGTCGGTTAGCTTCATAGAATGTGTGAATGGCATGAAAAGCATGCTATCAACCGACATGTTATGAGTGAATGTTTCAATCATTTCACACGAACAAAATGGTGGGTCAGGGGGTTCAAAGGGAATTTCCAAAAAATTTTCAGCAAATGATGCATATGATAAGTGATGTGAACATGTAAGTTCATTTTCCATTTCTAATTCAGCACATGCATCATCAATAACAACATCTATGGCATTTACACTCAGCAAAGAATAATCCTCATACGGATGTCTCATGGCCTCATACATGTTAAAATTGATCTTACTCTCCCCTACCTCCATTGATATGCTACCCTATTTCATGCTAATGATAGTATTAGCGGTCCTTAAGAAGGGTCTGCCCATTATCAAGGTGGACTCACTCATGGATTCTTTAGACATGTCAAGCACATAAAAGTCAGCAGGGAAAAATAAGTCTTTCACTTTTACCAAAATGTCCTCAACTATCCCATCTGGATACCTAATCGTTCTATCTGCTAGCTGGAGTACTACCGATGTGGGCTTCAAATTTTTTACCCCTAAAGCTTGATAGACAAATTTTGGCATTACGTTAATTGCAGCCCCTAGATCTAGTAATGCTCCCCCTATGGTTATTTTACCTATAGTGCAAGGGATAGTAAAAGATCCAGGGTCTTGACATTTCACTGGGATTTGAGGTTTAAACAAGGCTGAAACATTGGAGCTTACTTGAACATTTTCATTTGGCCTGAATTTTATTTTATTGGTACAAAGGTCCTTAAGATATTTAGCATATGTGGGGACCTTTTTTACTAACTCAAGCAATGGTATATTGACCTCTACTTTGCTAAACAAATCATAAACCTCCTTTTCACTTTTCTTTTCAGTAAGTTTTTTACCAATTAAATATGAGTTGGGAAAAGGGAGTTCATTAATGTTTACCTCTTTACCTTTCACTGAGGCAGAACCATGCTTGCTTCCTTTCTGATTAGAGCTCTTCGTCCCTTGCTCTGAAGTCATTCTTTCTTCTTCTTTTTGTGAGGAGAATTCTCTTTTTAGCAGTAATTCTTCTTCTTTGGCACTCTCACTTCTCTTTTCAATGGTCGTGGGGTGTGGCATTCCTTCACATTCACTAGCCTCTTCTTCTTTCTCCTCTTCTTCCTCCTCATTAAACTTCACTTGCTTCCCACTTCTCAAATTGATTGCATTTAATCCTTTGGGATTGATGACGGTATTCGAAGGAAGGAGCCACTACTCATTGCTTGTTGTTCACTCATGTTGTTTGAGAGTTGATTGACAAAGGAGTTCAAATTTTCTGCTTTTGCCTCCCATTGCTCCATCCTCTTCTCCAAAGAAGCATATCTCGGGTCATTCTTTGAGGAATCCTTTTGAATCAATGAAGCTAATGAATTAAACTGGTTAGCTGTAGAAGCCTTCTCTTCCTTGAGTAAAATCAGCATATTTTGAAGAAGCTGATTTGTGTCTTCCTTTTATGGCATACTCAAGGCTTGTTGATTATTCTGGATGTTGGGGTTAGACGGTCTAGCTCCTCCACCTCATTGAAATCTTTGGCCACTGGCTTCTTCACCCCTCCAACTAAACTTTGGGTTGGATTTCCACCCTTCATTATATGTGTTGGAGTAGGGATCCCATTTCTGGCTGGGTTTCCCTTGATACATTGCAGATACGTCCTCAAACCGGCTTGGACACACACTTGTTATGTGCATTACTGACCCACAAGTCTCACAACTTGGAGCAGCTAAATCCATGGATGGCTGGTTTTTATTAGCATTCAAACTCTTCAACTCATCAGTGATTAGAGACAATTGGGATGTGACTTTGGTTTCCAAAGAATCGACCTTCGATTCTAGGGTGTCCATTCTCCTAATATGTGCACTTGAAGTTCCAATCTCATGGGCAGCCCTAGTGTCTCTTACACTATACCGTTGATGGTTCAAAGCCATCTGCTTTATAAGTTCCCAAGCTTCTTCAACCATTAAATCTATCAATGATCATCCAACAGCAGCATCTAGCATTCCTTTTTCTTGACCTTTCAACCCATCATATAAATATTGAACTAATTGCTCATCGGGTATTTGATGGTGAGGGCATCAGGAAAGAAGATCTTGAAATCTATTCCAATAGATCTCCTTCCTCATATATGATGTTCTTGAGGCTGGAAAATATTTCTCCAAAAATGCTTTTCTCAAGTTACCCCAGCTCTGATAGGCATTGGCCACATGCCTTGGAAGACTCATTAACCATTCTCTTGCCTTCCCTTCCAATGATAGGTGGAATACCTTCCATAAAACTTGGTCAAGCGAGGCTCCAACTGGTTTCATGCTCTGGCATATCATTGATAATGATTGCAAATGTATGTACAGATCCTATCCTGCCAAACCATGAAATTTAGGAAGAGAATTAATGAGTAATCCTTTAATCTCAAAATTGACATCATAATTTGGGCAAGCAGTAGTAAATGGATCATAATTCACATCAGAGGTGGTGGCTTCTCTAATAGTTCTTCTTCTATTATTTCCGTTATTATCCCCTATTCTCTCTTCTTCACCATTTCTTCCATTACCATTCCCCGGTTGATTTTCATTTATGTTTCTGTTTTGGGGGTTTGGTTGATTCTCAGCCATTATGTTTTCTAAAGACTCTCCTACTTGAACTATTTTTTCTACACTAGACTCTCCTACTTATATGCCTAATTCTCTAACTACCTTGCCTTTCTCTTTTCATTTGTTAGCCTTACGTCTCTCCCTCAATGTTCTCTCAATCTCGGGATAGTAAGGTTCAAGCTGATTCTTTTTGG
>JANTPZ010098582.1:0-12073 GCA_025593235.1 Vachellia pachyceras
AGGGAGCGTGGATGAGGGGCTGTGGCGGGAGATGATAAGAGCATATGAAGATTTTGAGATACAATGACTGGAGGGTCATTGGGTTTGGGTATTCGTTCCGGAAGTTACGGTTCTTTAGATAAACAGCTGCAGAATGGTTTATCGCCTATTCAACCAGCACGCAAGCCTTCTAAGATGCTCAAAGAGAAAGATAGATTGTTCCCTTGGATCTGCAAATTTGCTGGCCGAAAGAAGGTCGGAATGCTGTTTCTCTGTAGTATTTCTGCCGCGGTTTTCTTCTGGGTTTTGTACGTGGGAAAAGGTTTCTCAATTTCTCCCTCCTTATCTTCTGTTCCCCATCTTCCATCTTTTCATGCTGTTCTGCAATAGTTATCGATTCGATTATTCTGCCTTTTAAATTCCGTTTTAGATAATTAAGATGATTTTTTGCGCCCGAAAATCAGATTTGGCTTTAGAATCCTTCTGGTTAAGTACCCATATTTGGAAGGCAAACCAAATGATGTGCTTAGTTTGGGTTTTGTCATGTGTACTGGAAGATTCAACGATCCTTTCACTTTACGTGGATGCTCATTATATCAAAGGGCTCTGGCTATAATGTTGCCTGTTTTTGACATTGCCATTATTTAAAATTAAATTTTCTCTTCTTGATGTGCTATTGGATCCCGTGTACGCAATTCTTGTGATAATATTTCATTCACAAGACTATTACTAATTTTATTTAGGGAAAATTTGCAGTTAACCGCATGATTCAGCCAAAAATCGGCTTGTCTTCCTGTAGTTTAATAGGTGTCATCCAATTATCGTGTTGTTTCTTCTACTACCACTTAGGCGCCCTGGATTTCTGCCCAATGTTAAGTGTCAATGTTGACATTATTAGCAATTCATTGTTGAATGTTTGTTTCAGCACGTATTTGAACCCACAAGATGGTTTAATGCTTAAAATCACATGAAGGAAACTGAAGAGCGCATAGTGTAGCTCGTAAGAGTCATTGAAGTTTCATTAAGCTCCAGTTAATGAGTTCTTCCTCTTACATCGACTTGGCTTTTTAGCATATGCTGTGATATAATTCATTGGCATGCAAAAGGAAGGAAACTTGTTTTATGATTCTTTGCTATCACTTCATTTATGCTGCAGTTTTTTCTTTTAACTATTACAAACACACACACATTCAGGAATTGAGCCCGCAACCTTCCTTATGTCATGAAGGATTTGGTGCCATTATGGCATAAAGCCATTGGCATTTATGCTGCAGTTAAGACATAATGTTTGCAACATGTTCCCCCCACCAGGTGAAGATGCACAAGAAGGAAACAGTGTGCCGCACATTACGGTCAATGAAAGCATGTCTATAACTCTCAGAGGCATTACTACAAGAGTGGCATCATTCCCACCTCCACCAAGCTACTTTCTAGGGTACACTCTTCCTCCTGGGCATCCATGCAATAGCTTCACCCTCCCTCCTCCACCAGCAGATAAAAAGCGAACTGGACCACGGCGTAAGTTATAGTTTTCCCTTTCTATTGCCTTAGATTTTGTATTTTTTTTTTGGCCGCACTTAAACATTTGGAATGGTGCTCAATCTCTACATTTATCACTTTATTATTATTATTCTTAAATTTGAACTTGTTAAGAATATGGAGGAGGGAAGTTCCAATGTACATTTTAGTTTACTTTTTGTATAAGGTGTTATTCTTGATCATTCTCACCTTTTTCCCTTTAATTTTTCAGCATGTCCGGTTTGTTACCTTCCTATGGACGAAGCCATTGAAAAGATGCCAAGTTTACCTTCACCTTCACCAGTTCTTAAGAATTTAACATTTATCCATGAGGAGAATTTAAGTAGAGATGGAGAATTTGGCGGTTCAGACTTTGGTGGATACCCTACTTTGAAGCAGAGAAATGATTCTTTTGATGTACAAGAGTCAATGAGCGTGCACTGTGGGTATGTTTTTGCCTTAATTGAATATTTTTCTCAAGTACAGAAGAATTATATTATAACCATAGTTGATCTGTGCCACATTTTAAAAGTTGCCTCCTATACTTTCTTACTCATATCTTTGCATTTTGAATTTTCAATGGTGCAATTGTGCACCCAATCAGGTTTGTTAGAGGAACTAAACCTGGCCGAGGCACAGGATTTGACATAGATGACGATGACCTTTTCCACATGGAACAGTGTCATGGTGTGGTTGTTGCGTCAGCCATATTTGGTTAGTAGTATGTGATTTCTGTGTTTATTATTTTTTAAGCTAGTAGTTTGCTTATAAATAAAATATGTTGTTCAGGAAATTTTGATGTGATAAATGAGCCAAAAAATATAAGTGACTACTCCAAGCAGAACGTATGCTTTCTTATGTTTCTTGATGAAGAAACTGCAAGCCATCTGAAGTATTCGGGTAGGCTGGGAAGCAGCAAAACAATTGGCCTATGGAGAATTATTGTTGTGCATAATCTTCCTTACACAGATTCAAGACGGGATGGAAAGGTCAGACTTTTGAAATTTTCTACTAGTAGCATGAATGCATTGTTGAAATTCACATTCGATTTTCATATGATGAAGCATTTAGTAACTGGGCTTTTTTGAAACATACTCCCAATCTTCTATCTTCAAAGTTAGTACCACTTACTGTGATCCTTTCTCAATAATCAAGGACACCGGAATTAAGGTGCCATACTAGGTAACACCCAGGCCCAGTTCTTGGAATGGGATCCCATTAGTATATTGAAATGGGTGGGATAATTCCTTGTATTAATAGACCTAGTAGTGGCCCGATCCTCTTCTTTCTGAATCATGTTGTTTTTCATCATTTAAGTATAGCCTTGGCATCTTTGCATAAATTGAGAAGACCTAAAACTGTATCAATAGACTAGTGTATTTTTGTTCATAAAGTAGTACCTTTATATAGATCGTCACTTTTGCTACCTTTGCTGCAGATTCCAAAGCTTCTGCTGCATAGAATGGTTCCAAATGCTCGATATTCTATATGGATGGATGGAAAGCTTGAGCTTGTTGTTGATCCATATCAAATTCTTGAAAGGTTTGTTATTGTCATTATCATAATATCTCTTTTACATTTTATGAAAATCATCAGTGTCTTTTCTGGTAAAAAAGATAGCTAGTGGCTTCAGTACTTTCTACATTTGAGGATTGCAAAATCTTGTCATTTGAGATCTCAATTCAGTCTCTGATCTGTTATTTGATAGTGTATCACATCATTCACGTCTCTATTTGATTCGCGTTTTATTAAATATGACATCCAACTTCTGCAGAATTACTATCTTAGATTTTTTTAGACAAGATGTCATAACAACATCGAAGGCACTTGGTTATTGTCCATCGTGTGCATTGCTAATCATTCAAAGAGCAACTTTTCAAGTGTATCACTGTATAGGCTAACTGTCATGCTTATTGTTCCTTTCTTATATGTCTGCTAAATCTGTCTCACCAAAGCATAAAATAGTTTGAAGTCCAAGCATGCGGATTTGTTCTCTGCCAAGATGCCCTAATTTTTCTAAATCATTGAAGGAACTGAGTTCTGTTACGGTCCGATTCTCCACTATAATAGTTGGCTATAGCCTCTTTACTGGGAAATGAAGAGGAAAAATGATGAAAATAACCAATGCGGCTAGTTACATTGAAGAAAATTAAGAATAAAAAGAAATGCAGCAGCAATGGAACAACTTTCCTGACATTCGAGAGTTCAGGAGCTCTCCCCAGGTCACCAATGTCTGATTTCTTGCATCACTTAGGGCACACAGCCCTAGATAACTGTCTCCTCAATTCCCTTGCTAGAGTTATTGGGGCTTGGTCATTTTTTGGTCTTCTTCCATGGGTCCACCTCACTGTTCTGAGTTTTATTTGTAACTTTGGGCCGTCTCCCTTATAAACATGGCCCAATGGAGTGCTGGGCTCATCAAACATAGAGGCCGTTATTGTACTTGATGAAGTGTTGTCTGTAGGAATAGCTTGTAGGAAGATAACTAATGGGTAATTTCTGGTCTTAATTATCACATAGACCTTCAGGCCTTGGAATAATTGCTACATGATTTGAAGTGGTTCATACAAATTGAGGAGTCTAATTGAAAGTTGTTATGCACAAATTGTTAATTAACTATTAGTCTGGTCTGAGTTTCAAATCTTAATTTTATTACTTTAAGATCCCTCCACATATTTTGTTAATTGAATACCTGTGTTGCTTGAAAATTAGGCATGTAATGTTAATGTTAATGCATATGTATGCTGTTTGAGTTTTTCATTGGATGTAATTATGGCTTCTGCTTCATGCATGTGGAGCTCAAACTTGACGGGAAATTGTTTGTAGGCATTCGAGAGTGAAGCTTTTGGATTTATGCTATTTTGTTTTTTTTTTTCTTGTTTGTGCAGTCAGAACATATGTTACCTATTCATGTCTTAATCAGTTCTTTGTCTCTTATTTAGGTTTCTGTGGAGGAAAAATGCTACATTTGCAATATCTAAACATTATAGACGCTTTGACGTATTTGTTGAGGCTGAGGCAAATAAACTTGCTGGAAAGTATGATAATGCCTCTATTGACTTTCAGATTGGGTTTTATAAGAAGGAGGGATTGACCCCGTATACAGAGGCTAAGCTTCCCATTATAAGTGGTAAGTAAAACTTTCATCATATGTTTCATTTTCTATATTTTAAATTTCCCTAAATCTTCATGGCTGAATTACAGATGTTCCTGAAGGATGTGTTATATTAAGAGAGCATGTTCCTATTAGCAACCTGTTTACGTGTCTTTGGTTCAATGAAGTTGACCGATTCACTTCAAGGGACCAGATTAGTTTTTCTACCGTCAGGGACAAACTTCTGTCGAAGGTGGATTTTCATCTTAACATGTTCTTGGACTGTGAAAGACGCAACTTTGTAGTTCAGGTAATTATTTCACTTGGTTCGCATCCAATTTGTCTAGGCAAAGGCATAACTGTTGATTCTGTAGTTTTAAGTAGAATCTATCCTCTTACCTTTTATAGCAATCTGTATTATAAAATATAGCAGTTGTATCCAATGGTAGGTTCTTGCTATGTTGCAAGTTGAAAACATTGGAAAAATCAATATTTAGGAATGCACCATTTATGTGCGCGCGATGCGGTCATATAACATGGATGACTCTGGTTTCATTGTTAGCCTATCCTTTCAAATATTAGATGTTACTCTTTTTAACGTGTCAAATCTTTTACTTTGCCCATTGAAATATTATTATATCTTAGTGTCTCAGATTTACTTACCTTCTTACTGTTGAAATCTTTGGTTGCTTGTAGAAATATCATAGGGACCTCCTGGAACGCCTGGCTCCCCCTTTGTCTGTTCCTCTCTCTCCACCGCCTCCCCCCAATTTGCCACCTATGTCACCTGTGCTTGTAAGCCCTCCTGCTAGGACAGGCTCAGGAAGACGTGGGCGAGATAGAAGATCAGGTTCTAGGCGCCACCGCAAAGTTGCTGTTGGTAGTAGAGACAATGCTGCCACAAGTTGAAAAAAGTTTTGTTTGGCCTCATTTTATATTATTACTATTCTTTTACACCAGAGAGAATGATTCATGGCAGAGCTGGAGGAATATTGTGAAGATGAGTCTTGAACTGTTTCCATGCGAGAACTTCATTCTTTCCGGTTTCTACTTTTGTGGAATTGTCCATCTTTATTCAATTTATTTGGTTGTGTATATAGTAAAATTTTCAAATAATTATAATATTGGTTGTTACCAAGGCGCTCTCATATGTGGCCACCCATTTTGTTTCATTACTATAACAAAAGGGGACTGTCTCTATATTCTTATTTGATCTTTTTATTGAGCTTTATCCTACTATGTAGGGTTTGTTATATGGATCACATTAGACTCCTCGGTCTTTAGTATTGGTTGTCCTTGTGATGCCACTTTGATGCTACATTTTTTGTTGTTCACAAATTCTTTCATTTTCTTTTCCGCAAGTGATGACATCACATTACTTTAAACTCAAATGAAGAGTTTGTACGCTAAATAATACAATTGTTTGTCATTGCTCTGCCAAGTGGACAAAGACACAAGTTATGATGCCTCAATTGGACATTGTGTCGCAAATTGGAAGAAGTGTGGATATATATATCACTAAAATGAGTGGAGTGAATTTAAATAGTAGATGTGAAGTTGACAGACGACTATTTCTAAAAATATTTTAGATGGTATATGAGTCATGGTAGATAGCGCCTACTCCTATGCTTCTGATATCGCAGTTTGTGGTGGCATCCTAATGAATGGGGGAGTTATTTTTGAAGGTTTTATGATGCGTCTGGATCATGGGGATTGGCTTACTGCAGAATTATGGGGCTGCTTAATGGGGCTTAAAAGAGCATGGGATTATGGATTAAAAAAGCTTACTCTGACCTCAGACTCAGTTGAAACTATCGGCCTCATCCAGAAAGAGGTATCGGATCTTCATGAGGAATGGAGCATGATTAGTGAGATAAAAATGATGCTCAGCGGGACTGGGATGTCAGTTTGAAAATTATCGAGAGAGATGCAAATAAAGTTGATGATTGTATGACAAAGAATGCATTTGGTAGTGCTCTTGGACACCACATTTTTAATGGAACTTCTACGATTGCTTTTCTGAAGGCAGCGAGTGTAACTTAGTTTCCTTTTTTTTTTCTTTTTTGTCTTTTGTTTAATTTTCGTTTGTATAAAAAAATGTTTTGGAAGAAAAAAACCAGAGAAAAATGTAAGAAAAATGTTACATTTCATGTATGGGATCCAGATGTTACTTATTTTTTTCAAAAAATGGGGTAGCAATATAACGTGTGAGATAATTTGGTTGACTATCTAGACAATAGGAGATATTAGAAGAGTGATAAGGTCACATCCCAATATGAGCACTTGTGACTTAGACCACAATGGTTTGTAGGTTTTCCCTTCAATCTAGGCGTTTTCCCTCTCAAATTTGTGACTTCTCTTCCATTTCGTTTGGCTTCAACCTATGTTTGGATTTGTGCATCATCTCCAGCCAGTACAACAGATGGCACAGAAAATGACAAACTCAAGCAAGTCAATGAACAGCCAAGTTTAGCACCGATCAATTTTTTTTTCACAAATGAATATATCTTTTAATAAGAATTTAAATTTTAATTTAGTATCTTGTTAAAGATTAACTTTTTTCACTAGATCCAATCCCTGACGGGAATTGTAGAAAAAGTTGAATGTGAGTATATAGTAGTATGACACTGTAACCTCTCAAATTCCTTTCAACTAAAGTACAACTTTCCTTGGTAAAAAGGTGATAACATCCTCTTTCTTTGTTAAAATCATTTTTAGTAGGATAAGAAGTGATAACTAGTAAGTTGAACTAAAAAAATTACGTGACATGAACAGAAATGAAGGAAAGGCTTTCTGGAATGAAAGTAACTTAGCTCACATGGGTGTGTTTGGCAAATCGTTTGTGCTATTAGGAATGTATTTGGGGTGGGGTGGGGTGGGGTGGGGGGGGGGGGTTGAATGCATTTTGGAAGAGAAGTGCTTGAGAGAAATTATGTGAAAAATGCATTCTCAGAGTTGAAATACATTCCAGAGGTCAGGATACATTATGAAGAGAAGGAGAAAAAAAACTCATTCTCCACAGAATGTATTCCAGATCGCAACCTATATGTGAAATTTTTAATTCGCGCTTTAGATATGTTAAGTTGTGACTTGTGACATTTTAATTATTTTTTATCATTTTATTTATCCATAATTTTATCACAATATAAAATAATATATATGTATATATGTATTATATAATGAGATTTATTTTTTTAAATCACTTTCCACTAAAAATCACTTTTATGTTTATCCAAACAAATTTTTGTTTTCCAAAATAAATTTTGGACAAAAGCAATTTTTCAAAATGCATTATAACAAAAAAATTATTCTCCCAACGGTTATTCAAATTGGCTATGACAAGTTATTGATGAAGTTTCTAGTGGGGGCTTCTTATTTTGAGAAAAGAGAATCCAATTTAGTGTTGAACATATTCTATGGGAAGTATATAACACTTATATTATGATGATGATATTGGCTCACTCTAGTCTTTCATATAAAACTAACTTTGTAGCTTAATTCTTTTTAAAAAAAATTAAAGTAGATCTAACATCAAAGGGAACATATATGATGAAAAACAACCGTGTATTTATATATTTAATAAATTATGAAAATAGCGAGATTTAGCCTATCTTAAATAGAATCAATCAAAAGTAAGATAATTTAGTTAAGAATTTTTATTTCTTCTTTCCTATTTACTTATCTTAATTATCGATTTAAAATTTTAAGATATAATTATTGTTTGCTTTTAATGATAACATGTAATATATAATCCCCCCCTTTTCTTGATGTGCATGTGCCTTTTTTTTTTTCCAAAAGAAAACTGAATAATAGGAGAGAACTCAGAGAAGATATCAATAGATATTAATATTTAATATATTTTAAAAATAAAAATTACTTAAATCTGAAAGCTGACACGAGTTAGTCCCAGTTTAACAATCAGAACTGTCGGCGATGTGGGGCATATGCCACATGTCACAATCGTATGCAACCGTTTCATGCAAGTTACAGGGTGGGGCCCACTAGATCCCTATCTTGTGTCTCTCACTAGCCCTCGTCATATCAGACCTGGAATCTTGCCCCAAATTTCACCCCCGAGATATCCTCGCAAAGCAGATTAGGAACAAAAATAAACCTCAAAAGCGTTTATCCATCCTGTCTTCTTCTTCCCAAGTCGGCAACTCGTGCAGTGAGAGGGCTAGGGTTTTATTGCCGAGTAGATAATGTCCAACCTGTAAAGCATCCGCCGTTCGCCGCCGCAGCTGCAGCCACCGTTCGATTAAATGGGATCGTTGCCTGCTTTTTTCGTGATGTGCATCTTGCACTCTCTGATAGCAGTGACCTCGGGGGCCTTGATGATGTTCTACATGAAGGAGGTGTACACATTTGGGCATGGGGTGCAGACAGCGACGAAGCTGTTGGGATCGACTCCGCATGATCAGCTCTTGATCAAGACCTCCGATTCGTTTTCCGGGTTGCTGCTCGTCGCTATCGGGTTCCTTCTCTTCATGGTTTCCTTCGTGAAGGACAGAGATTTTCAGGTGTTTTTCGCCAAAGGTTGTACAGTTCTTCATGTGTTCATGGCTATGTGGAGGGTTTACTTCGAAAGGAAGGTGGAGGATCTCGCCTGGGATTGGCTCCGGCAGACTGTTGGAGACATTCTGTTGGCCCTGTCGTGGGTTTTCTTTCTTGTTTATTCTTGGAGAGAGAAGTATGATTAGCGTTGGCTCCCAATCCAAATTTTGCAAATCAGTATAATTCCCAGCTTCTAATCACCTTGTAAAAGTTGAACTTCTGATAATTTTGTGACGGGGTGTTTCAGAATTATATTTTGTCTGTGAATGATTCCTCGATTTCACCTGTGGAGAAAACAGCGGAATGGAGCGTATATTGGTTCCTCAGAAAACAACGGAATAAATTCTACATCACTGTCTGCAAAAATTCTCCTTGCAAAAACATTTTTAGGTCAATACATGAATATTGGTTCCTCAGAATACTAAGCTTTTAGAGAGAATTTCTTTTCGATTTGTTGATCAGGCGCTAAATCATTGTCTATGATAATTTCCTCCGATGGTTTACTTCATGGTTGTGATTTGAAGTCTATTAAATTGATTTATTGATGAATACTAAGTTAAAGTCGAAGTTGCTTGTGTGTCAAGGTTGAAAAGGTTGGCTAGGTAAATGAAGGTGGAAGTGGAACAAGTATTTGGATCTTATTTGCCCTGACAGTACGAAATTCGGAATTTCGTGTTTCTTCTTTTCGCGGATTTATGTATACATCATTTTAATTTCTTAGCTATTTATGTAAAATTTAGGATTACAAAATCGCCTGTATATTGCTTTTTATAGGAATTTTGCACTCTTTAGATTGAAGTGGTGTTTTATTCTACAAGCGCTATCAACGCTGAATAGCTATAACTTATGGTATTTCTTGCTGCTGGTTGTCAAGTTTTATATATGAAACTCTAACCTGTTTCTGGAGATCCAGGTACTTGACCTATGCTATGTTGGTGGAAACGGCTTATTTGTTCTGCAGTGTGGTCTAAGTGACTATAGTCATAAGCTAGAAGATTAACACGAAAATATCAACACTAGGACCCATATCTGAAATTGTCTCCAAATTTATGCTTAATCATTAAGCTGAAATTTCAGCTTGATATGAGCAGTTTATATAATGAAACTCTACATATCTGTTTCTAAATTTGTCTCAATTTTTTTTTAATCAATACTATCCATCTCCGTTCAAAATTGGTAGAATGGGTTGTGTCTGTCTTCCAAATTCTTCATGCGTGAATGTGCAGAAGTTATGTTAATCACTGTCATAAATTTTATTGATGGGAATAAACTATGGAATGATGCTAGGAAGTATCTGGGGGTCTATGACCATCTGTAAAATCAAGATTCTTTTTCTTGGGCAATGGTGGACAAGTTGGAACGAAACCGCTGAAAATCTGCATAAATGGTGTTTGGTAGAGAGATAAGATTATTACCTGTCAAGTGCAGACCAACAGCTTGCATTTTAACGATCATGATGTCCAAGATCAAACAGATATTTTCTGCCTTGGAACTCTTTGTCAGAGGAAATCTGTAGTGCTCTGTATTTATAGTTCGCATGACTAGGGACTGGACCAACTTCTTTACGCAGGACCATTAAGTAGCCGTCAGATGCACAAGGATGCTGTAAAACTGTTGTATTTGTTACTGCTCTGTAGCTAGTAGACAGAGAAGGACAACTACACGCATATTGTACTTGCCAGGAGTGAATTCAGTCCCAATACATTATTCTGTTTATTGCAGTCTCGTGTGCTATCACATATATTTCTTTTGTGTATGCCATGGGATGCGCCACGGTAACAGTTGTAAATGCTTCTTTGAAAACCTGCACAACCTGTTCAGTGATCGGAAGACAATTTGCTTATTAAGAAAGACATTTCTGATCTCCTTTTATAGATAATGCCTATCATCAAAAGGTTTTGGAGGAATATAGAATGCCTGTGTTAGCCAATATAAACAACTTCATTCTTCATCTGTCATATTTCTGTTCGACAGTTGCATTTCCTCAAACACAAGTATGCATTCTTCAAGTGAACTGATGATGACTTTTTTGGGCCTGAGAAGTAATAATGACTTTGCTTTTGTTTCAAGCCAAAAGCCTGGCTAAGATGTTTCAAAAGTATGAGGTACTATGTTATGACTTTGAGGACGATCTCTTCTTGACTGTTGTACAGACATCAATGATTCAATATGGCCTTTGATTTGCTCTTTCATAGCTGATTCTGCTGGATCATAGAAAATGGCACCCTGCAAGCTTCCAGTTTTAGAAACCTACTGGGGTGGAAATAGAAGATGGTTAAGTTACTATTTTTTTATACTTGATAGAGCCAGTCACAAAACAAAGAGATGCACAGGAGAGATAAAGTTCTTTGGTTTAGGGTAACTTTTACTGTTATTGGTTACCTTAGCCTTCCCATGCTTAGAGGGTGGATAACAGAAAGTGCTTGAAAATCAGGTTCATTTGGCATGAGAAACAATCAAACAATGTATTGTTCGAGTACATCTTGTTTGGCTTAAATGGTTCCTTGTTTGTTTCATAGGTTATGCCTTTATATGATTGTTTTCAGGTTAGCTGTTCCCCATATCTCATTTCTTGGTCGGATCAAGAAACAACCCATTTAGCTCGTAAGGAAGAAAAAATTGTCCACTTGTGTACTTTCGATCCATGATATAAGTAGTTAATTTTTTTTTTAGAAGATTGATACATTACTTAATATTTATTTATATACATAATTAAATTATATACAAGTTTATAAGTCAAATAAATTAGCGTTAAGAAATAATGAATATAAATTTTTTTAAGTAATATATTTAGTTCCCTTAATATCTAAAAAATTTATCTTTCTTTTATATAAAAAAATTCATGAGATTTCAAGTTTCAGCTCTGAATGCAGTAACTTCAAATTTTGTTGGGAGAGTTTAGGTTGTTACAAATACTTGATTTAAATT
>JANTPZ010098589.1:0-12699 GCA_025593235.1 Vachellia pachyceras
GGTAATTCCTTAAACAAAATACCCGAACATATTTTGGCAAAGAGTTGGATTTCCAAAAGGGCTTATGAGAGTTCAAAAGTTGGATGATGTATGTAAAGTTAAAACACAGCCTGAATGAAGCTAGAAAGCGGTGACGGTTCATTGAATGCTGAACAAAATAAAAAGCAGAGATATGAATAGCTTCACGAGATGAAAGCTGCTCCATTTTTGCTCACATGCATGCATGAAAACCATAAACCCTAACTGATAATAATTAAGAACCTCAGCTGAATCTTCTTTTCCTAAACTTGTTCTTCCCCTTTCTGCATCTCTTTGTTATTATTTTTGGACTCCCAGTCTTCTTCGTTTACCTGTTGGACGGGCAATTAAGAATGGCCTATTACACTTCTAATTTTATTTTTTTCTACAATTTCATTTATATGCCTAACATTGAAGGTAATTAATCAGAACAATTAATGGAAGAGAAACGATAGTTAATATGAAGGCGTTTGGCCGAAACTATAATTTGTGAGGGAGATAATTAAGAAGGCATACGTGTAGTATAATAAGTCAACAAAAAAATTGAGCAAAACAGGTGAACCTTACGCTATTACTTTTTCTTTATATGTGTATGTGGGGTGCCTTCTATAAAGTCTACTATGTTTCATCCTTTTCGTCAGTCGCTACATAATTTTCTGGTTTTTTCTAGATGAATTTATCCTCAAGTTATGTGATGAATTCGACTTCTTATTTGACCTTTTAACCAAACGATGAGTTCTATAGGATCCTCTGCACAGTTTCCCCAGCTAGTGCAAGGGCTTGAATATGCATAAAGAAAGGGAAGACGACCAAATGAATTAAACTTGAAAATATGCACACTACTACAAAAGGTACTTTTTACGCCCTATTTTTAATCCAATTGACACCCTTTTTAGGGGGCGTGAATATAATGGGAGTAGAAAGTTAGAGACTATGACGCCCTATGTGATGAAAGGCGCCGTAAGATAGACCTACGGTGCCCTATATTGTAATATAGGGCGCCGTAGGACACAACCTACGGCGCCTTTCATCACATAGGGCGCTGTAGGGACATCTTACGGCGTCCTATATTGCAATATAGGGCACCGTAGGACATAACCTACGGCGCCTTTCATCACATAGAGTGCCGTAGGCTCTAACTTTCTACTCCCATCATATTCACGCCCCCCTTATAAAGGGTGTCAATTGGATTAAAAATAGAGCGTAAAAAGTAGGCGCCATAGGACACAACCTACGGCGCCCTATATTGCTATATAGGGCGCCGTAAGATGTACCCTACAACGCCCTATATTACAATATAAGGCGCCGTAGGTATATATTTTTTTAAAAAAAACCTTCTGCAATTTTATTTAACCCCTTTACTACATCTGATTCAATTTACAATTCATTTTATACACCAGATCAAGTCCAGACATAATAAACATATATCAGGGTTATAAGTAAAAGTTATTGTGGCAGAGAAACACAAAATTCATCAAGAGTTAGACATATATATCTACGTAAGCCAAGTCCTTGTGGCAGCGAAACACAAAAGTCATTATCATTTACTGAGCAAAGATCATTATACATTTGTTGCAGAGAAACACAATTCATCAATCTAATTAACCCTATAAAAGTCGACATGAAGAGTTAGAACTATATATTCACCTTGAAGAAATAAGAATTATTTACAAGTCAAGGAGACGTCTAGCCAATAAATCTCTGATCAAATCAATGTCACCCGCCAAGTAAGGATAGTCATTATAAAAAATCTATAAATTTAAAAACAATTATTAGAACAATTAAAATTCATCAAACTAAACGATTAACTCATCAATATTTGATATATTATGTATTACCTCTTCTAAATCTCTAATCAATCCACTCTGAATGATACTATACATGTAACTGATGACATAATACCCGCACTCAGTATTGCCTGATTGTCGAGGGCACTAAAGATAAAAAATATATTGTTAAAAGGTATAAAGGGATAAAACGACTTTCAATGAAAGAACTTAAAGTCAAAGTACTTACTTTTGGATAAGATCACTGTGTGGTGTTATTTCTACCTTTATGTTTATCGCCCATAAATCGGTATGTCTTGAGTGCGCTGCGATTGAATTGACAATAGTTACATATGAAAAAAACATATTTAAACATCGTTAAAAGCAATAATTTACAAATGGAAAAACTTACGTATCAAAGACGTATTTTTTGTCACCCCTTGCTTTTCTGTCAGACAACGGATCAAACCAATACACAGTATTTACGAGGGGGCAGACAACACAAAGACTCTAATGATGACTACAACAGCACATATAAATGAAAATGAAGTTAGCAAAACAAGTTAATTATTACTAATTAGGCTAAATGTGTTAAAGGTATAACTATAATTCCATACCTTTCAATTATTAGCGCTAGGTAACACATTGGATTAACGTCTGCTCTTATTGTGCTCCCAACGTAATGCACCCTATGTTCTAGAGAATTGTAACTCTTTGTTGTATTCGCAGGACATAAAAATTCATACAAATCACCTCTGAAAAAGTCGACGCAAATATTGTGGAAGGTCGAGTTAAATAATAAAGGAAATAGTGAATTATATAAAACCTTAAAAAATGACATCATCAATTGAAGATAGGAATATAAAAAACTTACAAGATTGCAAATTGAAGCCATGCTATATCTAGGTCCTCCATCGATAGAAATTGTTTTACATCATCCTTGTCGATAACGAATTCATACGTTAGACCATGACCCACAGTCCCATCAAGCATCTGCATGGTCACAGGTGTAAATTTTTCTCGTAGTTGCCGCAGCCGTGACAAGGATGGAAATTTTGCAGTTTCTTCTGGGTCATAGTAAAGTAGAGATTACAGATTATAAATATAATGCCGAAGAAAAATCAAGTAAGATCATAAGGTGGCTACTACCTCATGAGGTATTGTAAATGTAGAAATGAGATTTTTCGGCCAAAGAATGAAACAACCCTTGGATTGATCTAAATGGAGCACATCTCGATCAGGGATTGGGACATCGGAGGCTTCCTCACCATCTTCAATACGTGTCACCGAGACGCGAGACAAGCTATCTGGAATTGACATACAATGGTGTGTAGTAGCTTGCCTGTAGAAATAAGCATTGGCAACAACGCGTATTGGCTCATCCAGGTAGAAAGTGCAATGCTCTCCAACTTCTTCTGTGGGGGAATTAGGAGAAGGGTCACCCAGTACTGTCTCAAGCGGATTATTGCTATCGTTGCTACTGGGAAATACAGGGGAATCCATGTTCTTCAGTTCGTCAATCAGCTTCCCCGATTTCAGGAGAGCTACGAACTCAGCTCTCATATGAGCTCTCATCTCATCTCTCATCTCAGCTCTCAACTCAGCTCTCGAGGCAAGACAGCGCGGCCACGACGGAACTCGGGCGAGAGAGGCACAACGCGAGCGAGGAGAAGAGAATGCAGAGCAACGCGACGCGAGGGAGGGCGGGAAAAGGGAGGGAGAAGCCAAGAGTTGCTAGGAATCAAATGGGGAAGTAGTATGTGAGCTAGCTCTGATAAATGACGTAAGTCTTGCGCTTTTAGCGCCCTATAGTCTAGAAAGGGCGCCAAAAGTGTGCTTTTGGCGCCCTATAATGCATATAGGGCCCCTAAAGTGACTGGCTTAATTTTTTACTCCCTTTATTTAAAAAGGACGCGAATTTCAATAGTAAAAACTATACTCTGTAGTAGTGACAAGCCATTAGAAATAAACATGATGGTGTCGATGAAATTAGAATAGAACTTACAAAAGAAATATGATGAAAAGTGAAAGGAAGATACTAGATCGATGATGATATCTAAATATGGATGCACATGCCCAGTTTGGTTCATAAAAAGTAGTGTTTTGTTGGAAATGAAAGTGGAAGTGGAAATGTGTTTTAAAACATATTTAGTAGGATGGAAGATGTGAGATATAATTTTTAAATGAAATATATATTTCCAACATGAAACCACCAAAATGCCCTTTACCAAAAAAAAACTTACACCTTTGCTTGCATCCACAACCATTTGACCAACAAAAACCAAAACCACCTGAAAATCCTCCAATGCCACCAGAAAATCTTCCACCACCAACGTCCTCTGTCTCCCTCTATTGTTCTAATGCCCTTCATTTGTGAAAGTCCTTCCGTCCTTCGTTGGGTCCTCGAGTCATGCTCACCTCCGTTGTATCGTCATCATCCTTGCATTGGAGAGGGAGGCCATCATAGTCAAAGGAAGAGGCTTGGGTCAGCGTCATGGGTTTCATCATGGGAGATGGAGAGGTTGATGAGTAAAATGGTCAATGTATGGTTCCATGGAAGTAAAATTGAGTTCTCACAAGGGAACCATGGAACCACTATTTCCCACCTCCGATGGAAGTGTCACTTCGATGGAAATAAGTCACATCCTACCAAACATATCAAAAGCATAATTCCGCCTTCAATTCCAATTCCAACTCTCCACTTTCATGCTACCAAACATGGCATAATTGTTGAGAGTAATTGACATAAGCTAAAGATGTTGAAAGTAATTGAGAGTAATTGGTAAGAAGTTGATTCATAATATACAATATCATAAGTTCATATCCTACCACTAATATGAAGATCCTATCAGTCTTGGGTGATCTCGAAGAATTTTTGTAAATGCTCTAATATGAACCTATAGATATGCAATCACTATAAAGAGCACCAAGATTCAACTCACATAAACATGGGCTTCTTCCTAATTTTCTTTTTCAGAAATAAGCATGATGTTGATTTATACTTGGGTTTACTTTTTAATTAAAATATGTAATTAATAAAAGTACAGTGCGACCCGTTGCCTACAGAAGTTGAAATTTGCAAGTGATGTTCTTTATTCTACAGGTTAGGTTATCTTCCTTATTATTTTGCAGTTGGAAAATGATTTTTTATATATTCAATTTCATAAACAAACATATATACATAATTAAGAAAGCACGACATCTAAAATCGAAAAATTGGTCGAATCTTACATTTCTTAAAGTCAACAAAATTTCATATGATTCAAGCCTTCGTTATAAAGTATCAATATAAATAATTTCATCAATCACTCTCCAGAGTTCAAACCTTATTGTCCGCCGTGAGCTCGATCGATCAATATCTAATCTCTTGCTCTTGAAGAAATATTAAATCTTTTCAAATAGATGGGACTCAATAAATGCATATGATCATATCATATCTTCTTTGTTAACATATATATATATATATAACAGATTATATGGATCTGGAGGAGAGAATAGTTTTCTTTTTTAAAAAAAGAAGTGTCAGTTTCAGAAGCAAGAGTTTCAATAAATGTGTTTGGGCTAATTTTCAAAGACTGTCAATAAATTTGATTTGGATGAGTCTTACACCTTCACATGCAATCACATGAACCCATTCAAAAGAACGATTTTTTTTTATCTTTCCTTCCTCTAAGCAGATCTCACTCCTCACTTCTCATCTATTCTTTATCTGTTCACGCGTACAATATATATTTACATATATTGATGGAAAAAATCATATATCCGTACCTTCATTTACACTTATGTTTTTTATACCAAAACTCAAATATATATCCGCGCTGATTTTTCATACCCGTTTGAAAACGCGGCAAAGAAGTACTTTTACGTACATCGAGATAAATGTGTGAAAGACATTATATCATTTTGTAGAAAAATACCGTTGAACGAGTTTTTAGAACTCCCAAACATGTTGCCAAATAGGGTCATTATAACTAAATAATTGTGTTTTTGGCTTTTGTCGCACACATTCAGTAATTTTACCCAAAAAATTCAAAAGAATGAATATATAATTATTGTCTAGAAACATCAATACAAAGTTAACCATTCAACAGAGATATGTTCTATCAGCAATCTCCAAAAATCAGAAGTAGTGGCACCCATATATATTAACGGCACTGAAAAATACGATTGATCAATGGACGGTAGGTAAATAGAATATATTCATGTTCAAACTGGATCCATAATTCAACAAAATAAAGGTATTAAAGCACAAATATGATGGATGTGCTGGTATTTTTTTAAAAAAAATTGTATCATTTCAGGTTTAGGAAGAAAGAAATAAAGCCAAACCGATCATTTTTTTGATATTGGTCTAAAACTGTTAATCAGACGGCTTAGAGAACTGATTTAATATTGGTCTGACCAGCTGAAGTAGTGGGGCTGGGGATTATTTATGTCCAAGTCAAGGAATCCAAAACTTTCGAAGAAAAGTTTGCAATAACTACACATACATACATATGTATCCAGTATATATTATGCTAAATAAATCGTCTTACTGAGAATAAAGCGAGGCTATTCGATCTTCGCTAAGAATAATATTTTAGCTGTTCTTGTTGTTTCTGTGTTCTCTGTTTTTATCACTGGCAATATATGCAATTTATTACAAACCAAAGTTTTCACAAAATCAACAACAAAGCAGAACCCCCCCCCCCAAATTTTAGTGTGATGAATGAGATCGATCCGTTATCGTATGGTATATTAAAAAGCATATCTTTCTCGTCTATAAAAATAGAATAATATATTTCTTATATTTTACTCTCTTGGCACAAGCTGATTGGATGTTCTCATGTTCATGAACTATGAGTGATCGAAATTCAATAGTGCCTTAAACAAATAGGCGATGAGTGCAATGAGGTCATTCATGCATGTGAGTGTGATTTCTTCATTATCTCAGTGAATGCACGCTTGTTTACTTATGAGTACCATGTTTGATGACCTTAAATTCGTCAGCCTCCACCTTTTTTTTTTGTCCGTAACCATAGGTATCAATCATTTTTACATGATGCAATTTTATACAAAGGTATTGTCGGTCATTGACACACATCTCCCAGCGGTTGATAATTATATTCTTAATTTATCATATTTGGTTAGACTCAATCTCAATTTTTTTGGCTTCCATGAGTTGATCCCTTGATGCCTCTAAATAATTGAGCTGGTTCTCGTTAAAAAATAATGATGATGAGTTGGGCCATTGTGCAGGATATGTAAAAGCTTCTCATGTACTTCTAACTTGAATGAAAATTGAAGAATGATGTTTGAGATTACACTCAATAAGATATTTGATATCATGATATTAACATATAAGACTGATTGTGTTTAAAATTAAGGTAGGGGAGGGAGAGAACAAGTCAAAAGTGGGAGAGGAAAGAGGAAGACGAAGTGGTACGGTACGGTGGATAAGGTACGGTGTGCGACGAGGCCATAGAAATACAGGAGGAAGCGACGTGGTAGGGTGGACACCTTTCACGTCTGTTTATTAAAATGCCTGTCCTCTCGCACGATTGTTATAATAGCACTAAGCTCTAACGTGTCGTGAGGCTCATGGAAAAGTAAAACCAAGTCAAAAATCCTATCCACCTTCCTCCAATCACAAACTCCTCCCCTTCTTTCTTCTTCTTCGTTGACCCTATCATTTCTCCATCTCTCTCTCTTTCTCTCTCTGTTAGTCCCACCACGCAAACCGAGAACCCACGTACTTTCCTCGAACCACCCTTTCTTCCTTACCTGTCAATTTTGAATTTTGTTGGCCATGGCCGTATTTCTTGACCAACCACAATTAATCCCCCCATTATTATTCTCCATCAACCAACAAACACTCTCTTCCTTCTTTCATTGCCTCTTTCTTGACGCTTCTTTTGCCCTTCTTCCCAAAACAAGGTGTAGAAAGTGAAATTGCCCATGAAACCGATAAGGGATAGATGATCAACAATTCAACATGCCAAGACCAAAGAGATAGTATTTAGTAATTTTCTTGTCATCTTTCAGACGGCGACTTCTGAATAAGACTTTTGAGTTTTAAAAGATCGGGTGCAGGTGGAGAATAATGGACGGTACTGATAATGTTACAAAAAACAATTTTTTTTTTGCTAAAACTAAAGGTACAAGATACGAAGATACTACTACATGGGTACTGTATATGTGTTCTTTTCTTCCTGTCTATTTACTCGCAGAATTCTGATGGTACCGAGTTATTCAAAGATGAAAATAAGAAAGAAAGAATGAAACTTCCCTCCCTTCTAAAACCTTCGTCTTCCCATGCTAGACACGGAAAAAAATGAAAGAAAGAAAAAAAGAAACGTATGAACAGTTTATCTTTTTGTTCTCCCCCTCCCCAAAAGTATGAAAGAAGAAACAAATTCAGGAAAATCGACAAAGGCAGAGCTTTTTTTATTGATTCCCTGAGAAACTGCTGATTGTGGTGCCGCTGGTGATGTTGGGATTGCCGCTGCTATTGTTGTTACTAGAGGGCACACCGCCGCCATTAATGATGGAGGATATGGCGGCAGCGAGTGCCGCGGTGAAGTTTGGGTCGGCGGTGATGGCCGCGGTGGCAGCGCTGACCGTGTCTGCCAACGACGGCTGCTGCGGCGGTTGGCTTGGATGCTGCACCGGCCTGGGAGGTTGGTGGGCTAATAATTGGGAAGAAGATGAAGACGACGAACCCATATCCTGATGAGACATATGAAGGCCGGAGAACTTGGATTGATTGTAAAGTGCTTGTGAAAATGCCTGAGCCAACTGATGCTGACTCGACGCTGTTGGTTGATGAACGTGCGGTAGCTGACCTTGGAAATTAGGTACCTGAAATGGCGGTCTCGGGAATTGCATGGGGTTGTTAATATTACCACTGTTTGAATTGTGAGTGAGGTCCAGCGTAATGGTAGGAAACGGAGCTGAAGCTGAAAGCGTAGCCATGCTAGTTGAACAAGGAAGAATAGCTCTGGCCAGCAGATTCGGATTCATTATTCCGTCTGCACTCGACATTGAACCCGACAACAACATGCTCGCGGCTGCTGTCGTCGTTGACGCCATCGCCATCGCCGCCGGTGGCAGCGGATGGTTATGGCTTCCTTCATAGGTGGTTATCAAAATCGTCCTGTCCTCCGCATAACGTTGTACCTTAACAAATATCGAAAATTCAAATAACCTTGTTAGCCTTCCACCACTAATATTTGAATTATTGATATATAAGACACAAGAAGCTAAGATGAAACTGCTTACTTGTTTGCGAACTGGGCAACCGACGGCCATGGTGCATCTGTAGTAAGCACGAGGACAAGGGTTTCCCTTTGCCATTTTCTGTCCGTATTTTCGCCATTGACACCCGTCACTGATCTGTAAGATGATCAAACAGAGATCAATCTCAGCTGTTATACTATCAAATTCCGAAGAGTCTTTTAGCAAATATAGGCAATCCGATTGTTGTTAATTGATTCATACCATGGGTGCTTCTGATCTGGCACGAACTGAGACGCGAGCTTTTCTCATGGTGGCTTCTGCGGTGGTGGTGCTGGTTGATGGGTCGGTGGAGTTAGGTGAGGGGTTTAGCTTCTGAAGTTTGTTCGGACCACCGCTCAAGCCATGGGGCTGATTACCATCTGAGTCTGGACTCTCTTCCCTTTCATTTTTACCATTGTTGTTGATAAGAGGAGTGGTGGATCGTGTTCTCTCATTGGAAGTTGAATTGGACACCTCGTTGTCCACTTCAGCTGTTCCGCTGCTGGGTCCCAATTCCATAAGAGGCATGGGTACGATTTCTCTTTTGTCATCTGGTTTTGATTGAACAGCCTAAATATATCAAACAGATATTAGGTAAGCATATATATACGCAGTGCACAACGAGATTCTGAAGATTCATATATAAAAATCGGCCAAATCTTATGTTTCTGTTACTGTGTAGATCATTACCTCATTTGCTGTGGTGGGGGCAGCTTGAATCTGTTGGTGCTGCTGCTGCATTAATGCGACGAGATGCATCTGCAGAGCCGAGTAATTACTGCTCACGTGGCTCAACATATCCCTCAGCTTCAAGTTTTCAGCATTCATACGCTGAAGCTCCTCTTGTATTTGAGCCAACTGAAACACAAACACATAATTCTCAGTTTCAGACAGTCGGTAACGCAGAAATTAAATATACATGATAATAATTTCAAACCGGAATCAAGATGGGGTATACACGCGCGCGTGATAGATGTTGTAAGAATTAAGTGAGATGACTATAAGCGTACCTCAGCGTTAGTCTTGGCTCGCTTGATTTCGGCATCTGATGAAACACCGTCGTCGACCGTGGACTGATCGCTGCCGGTATGAGCAGTATGGAGTTGCAGGCCAGTCTATACAGATAAAGAAGAAAAAGAAGGGAGTCAGCATATGAGGAGCACATAATTAATAAATCAGAAGAGGAGAGGAGAGAAGGTGTGAGTGTTGAGAGAGATGAGAAGGGTGCATACGTTGACATCGGAGGGAGGATTCTCGTTCTTGACGGGTTTAAGAGGAGGAGGCTTGCGATCGGAGAAGAAGTCGAGCTCGGCGGAGGGGCGAGAGAGATTGACGGGGAAGCCTGAGGAGGGAAGCATGGTATGGGAGTGAGAAGAATCGAGAGCAAGACGCATCATTTGATTGGGGCAGAGAGGAGAGGAGAGGAGTGAGAGAAGTCTTCAGATGTGTGAGGGAAGGGAGGGTTATAAAAGAAGGAGAGGGAGATGGAAGACGTCAGAGGGTGCGTCAGGGGTTGAAAAGGTGAAAGGAGGTTTCGTGAGGAAAAGAGTTTGACTGCTTCTTCAAACCTAATGCAGAGAGAGAGAGAGAGAGACGAAGGGCACCGCCCCGAATAGTGCGGCGTCTTCCACGTGACCTAAATCAATCAAAGTCAACTATTTTGACCAACAATCCCTTCTCCTCTCGTCCTTCCTCCACATCCCACTCACTCCTCACATCTTCATTCCCCCCCCCCTGAGCATAACCATAACATCCTTACGTACACTTGAAGCAATTTTAGTTCAAATGCTCATCAACAAATTTCATTGATTCACTTTCCCTCATGAGGTATTATCACGTACGTATCCCTGTTTGGTAACGAGTATGGGAAGCCCAAACTCACTTTCAATAATTTTTTTTTTTAAAATGAAATAATCTCATTCACATATTTACTTCGACTTACATAAAAGTGTTTCCCTATCGTATTCTCAAACGAGCTCAGTATCTTTTCATAAATTCACTTGCGTGGGACTATTCCTGTGTTGCATAAAAATTTGGATACATGGCTCTCAATTGTTGTAATCGACTCATCATTTTTTTTATACATGGCTGTTAGAGAAATTGAGGTGCGTCGATATTTTAACGCATGAAACCCATGAAGGGGACTCGCAAACTTACATTCTTCTGGATGCTCCACCATGTTCTAGAGCAGACTCTACGTACTCAACCATATATCATAGGAGCATTTCCTTCGGCCTCACAACCAAATAATACTCACGAATTATTTATAAATGGAAGATTAAAATGTTAATTAATTAATGTTATGAAATTCAGCCTAAATTTTTTTAGTTTGGTTTTTTTCAAAATAATTCAGGTTAAACGTTACAGCTAATAAATAAAAAAGGTAATTGATGTAAGAATAATACATGGGAGTGATGCTTGATGTCAAAGTCTCACATCGGAGAGGTTTAGGAGGGTTACTGGACATATATAGCAGGACGCTGCGCACCCCAACAACCTAGCTTTTGGGAAGAGGGTATGGTCCCATGACAGTGTGGTATCAGAGCCAGCCCCGAGCCTTCGGTCTCTGGTGGATCCTCCGGGCGTTGGTGAAGGAAGTAACCGGATGAGCCCCATGGTGAGAACGCTCGCGGATTGGCTGAGGGAGAATGTCAAAATTTCACATCGGAAAGGCTTTGAAGCTAGGGTTGCTGGAGATATATAGCGAAACGCTGCGCACCCTAACAAACTAACTTTTAGGGGGAGGGTAATGGTCCGTACTATATTATTTTATAGCAGTCCTAAAAGCAATGACTTGCGGGAATTATTAATAAATAATTGATCAAAAGAGAAAAGGAAAAAAGAGGAACCGGTGAAGGAAGGGCGGGCTGCCAAGTAAAGCGAGCGTGAGGGTGGGGCCCACCCACCCCTTTCTGATCTGTCTCCGCCGCGGAACCTTGTTGACTCTATACTCCTGGGTCCCACCCCCTCTTCTCCTTCCTTCCCTCTCCCTTCCTTCCCCCATTTTCTATTCTTTTTTTTATTTTAATTATTTTTGTGAATTATATCACTTTTTTTTTGTTTATATGATAAGCCTATTTTCCCGTTAATTTGCATCTTAATTGAGATTATTCTTCTTTTAGGAGTCTTATTTTCCACCCTTGTGCATAGAGAATTAGTAAAGTTTATATTTAAAAATTTTATTTGTGAGAAATACCTGAATTCAAACAGAGATATTTTCTTTGTATAACATCTTGCAGATTATTGTTATTTTTCATGTACAACGATATATCATATTTTTCTAACTGTTAAAATTTTTCAGTGATCTTTCACCTATTTTTCCTTTAATGTGTATATCTTAAAAAAATAAATTGTTTTAGAGTGGTAGGTGGGTACCTTCTCAATCTTTTTGCTAATTCATGGCACTAATTTGTCAAGTCATGTGGTAGCCCGTTGTTTATTGTTTTGAATTTGATCAACGAGAATCATACCAAAAAATTAAATTAGTATAGAAAATTGAACTTGCCGTAATCATTGGTGAATTGAACTGCACCAGTTTCACATTACACAGAGCTGGCAATTGACAAAATAGAAACAAAAAATTTTCGATTGAATACTATATAAGCCAAGTGACTTCTTTTACTTGATTTCTTTCATGTGTGCAAATCCCTTGACTTTG
>JANTPZ010098590.1:0-10078 GCA_025593235.1 Vachellia pachyceras
TATATTGGAGTGGACACTTGATGTCATTGGATTGACCTACAGACGGCTTGATGGAAGGTACATGCTGAAATTGAGTATGCTTTCCTTACAATGTATGCCTATTTAGTTTGAGTTTCAAATGCTAAGAGGGCATGGGGGTGTCTTATTGATCTGTAACTCTTTTGGAGAGGTGTGCTTGTGTGCATGCCCACCATTTTTACTCACTGATGGATGGATGCAGCTCTTCCTTCATCTCTGAACCCATCTTTGATCGCCAGTACGCAGGTAACGGAGAGGCAAACTATAGTTGATACGTTCAATAATGATACTTCTATATTTGCTTGCCTGCTTTCTACGAGAGCTGGAGGTCAAGGCTTGAACTTTACAGGAGCCGATACTGTTGTAATTCATGACATGGATTTCAATCCACAGATTGATAGGCAGGCAGAAGATCGTTGTCATAGGATAGGTCAAACGAAGCCTGTAACCATATATCGGTACTAATTCATGACACTTGTACTTCGCTTGGTTATCGAAAAAAGCAGTGTTGCATGCCTTGATGGACTCATGCTTCTGACTTTTTCCATTGCAGGCTGGTGACCAAGGGTACAGTTGATGAAAATGTGTATGAGATTGCAAAAAGAAAGCTTGTGTTGGATGCTGCGGTCCTTGAATCTGGCATGGAGATGGATGACAAAGGTGACATGCCTGAGAAGACCATGGGAGAGATATTATCTGCGATTTTATTGGGTTGAAATATGGAGACTTCAAGAAAATGTTGGTCCCCCCCCCCCCCAAAAAAAGTTGACACTCACTGGTTTTTTTAGAACCATCACAAGAGATAGGAGAAAGAGGATTGCTGACCCTGATAAATTGGTGAGAACAACACAGGTGTACATTAACATTAATTTATAGATGGCATAAGAGTAGTCATATCTTGAGTATGAATGTCATTATAATGATTAGCCAAAGTTGTTGCACTCATTATTCTTGAAGCCCCAAGGGATAGAAGTTGCTGAGTTGTAGTCTGGTTATGGGAATAGTGGGTGTTAGCTAACTGTAGTTTCTGTGTTTATTCTACTGATTTTTCTGCTCCATACGTTTTTACTTATGATGTTAAATTCTGGAACAGCCAATCTAATTCTAAATTGTAAAGTTGCTTTCATTAACAGTTGTATGTATTCTGGTCATGAGAAGTTAGATGATGATCTTTGGTTTTTTATTCTAGAAGTTTGTGTCAGTCCATTTTTTATTCTAAAACTTCCAATGCCTTCGCTGCTGTCCTCAGAATTTATTCTCTAACATCACATATGTTGACTCCTATATAGGCTTTATTAATTTCTTTTTTTGAGTGAAAAAAATGAGTAAAGTTATTTTAAGAAAGGTTATTTCAATTTTGACCAAGGGTTTAGAGCTCAGTCAAAGGAAAAACAAAAGATCCCGGCAAAACAATCATGGAAACCGAGATTTGTGCGAGCAGGAAGCGCCAATGAACCTCAGTTAAAAAATAATTTGGGTTTATAACTTACTGGGCTTGTTGAGAGTTCAATACAACAATTATCGGGCTACTTAACTTGGACTTCATCCAGATTCCTGCGAACCGGAAGAAGCCCAGCTGGAAAATAATTTGGGTTAAGAAATTATTGTGCTTGTCAAGATTCCAATACAAAATTAATGGGTATCTCACAAATAATGGAATTGAGGGTCAAAACTTATGGGACTAACGAGAGAGTCCAATACAAATATAATAGGCCCTATGAAGTTAAACTTGGCTTCGTCCAGTGAACAATAATTTGGTTGAAAATTTTGACCTTGCGGAGAGTCCAATATAAGTACAATCGGGCTATTCAAAACATGGGCTTAATAAATCCAGTGACTGCAACACGAAGACCACCTAAATACTTCTTGGACATCGGGCACTCTCACCAAAAGGGAGAGGGTTCGATACCGGGGAAGATCACTTTGTTGTGGCTCCAGTCATAGCCTTAGGGAGGCATCCTAACTCCTGGGTACTTAGGTAAACGCCTGAGGGTAAATGACGGTTTGCCTTGCCCAACATTGATATGACTTAAGAAGAAGGGAGATTTCACCCTGCTCTAGGCTTGTGGTTGAGCCCAACCCCCTGCCTAAAATTTTGTTACCAAAAAAAAAATTCTTGGACATGTTGCCAGTCCAATACACATTAAATGGACTTAAAAACATGGGCTTACTCTAAGACGATTGGGAACAAGAAGCCCAATAATGTTGTGATAAAACCTTCTTGGGCTTATTGAGTCCAATACAAAATTCATCGGGCTATATAAAACATGGGCTTATTCCAGATTCATGCAAACAAAAAGCTCAGTTAAAAAATGTTAGGATACAAAACAAATTGGTCTTAAAGGTGAATTTGGGCTTTGTCTAGAATCGTGGTAACAGAAAGAAACCCACCGAAAATAATTTTGGGTTAAACATTGGGTTGCCGAGTCTAAGACAGGCTTATATTAAGTTAAACTTGGGCTTGCTCTGGATTCGTGGGAACAAGAAGCCCGCCTAAATTTATTATGTTAAAAATTGCCGGGCTTGTTGAGAGTCCACTACAAAATTAATAGGCTTTCCTAAAGACTTGGGTTGGGCTAGATTCGTTCTTACTTAACTGGGCCACAGAAAAATTGATGGGCTTGTTGAAAGTCCAATACAAAATTAATCTGGTTTTTTTTTTTGATACACAAATTAATCTGGTTATTTCAAACTTAGGCTTGTAGCCGAATACATGGGTTTATAAAGTGAAACTTGGGCTTAAAAATCGTTGGGCTTGTGAGCCCAATAAAAATAAATTGGGCTATTTAAAGGTGTGGCCCGGTCCAGGTTCGTGAGAACAGGAAGAAGCCTGTCCTAAATTCTTAAGTGCTGAAAACTGTTGGACTTGTGAGTCCAATACTAAATTATCTGGGCTCATAAAGAACCCAGCAAAATTAAAGTGGCCGCCTTTCAATAAGCTGCGCTTCTCGATAGCTGAATACAAAAATTGGACCATACGTTCAACATAAATATGAGAAAAAATTTGCAGGCTTATTGAAATTAAACTACAAATTTGCATAACTTTGAACTCGGGATTGGTGGGGTGCGCCAGGCCCTCGCTGAAGTGCAACGCATAGGCGACGCGCGATGATCCCAGTAGCAAGCTACTGTTGTGGACCCTCCCCCTAAAAAAATAAATTTAATATCATGTGAGCCGATGGCACACGTATCAGATATTAAACTGATAAGAACAGATACTACACTTGATCTTAGCCAAAAGGCCGAGAAAGGTATGCTCTGGGAACGTACTCCGTTTGGCTTTTATAGATGCTCTATTCCTTGCCCCCTTTTCAACTGCTCGGTGTGGGACTATTTGCAGTCGCAGGCAACTAGAATACCCCGTGGATTTTCATCCCGCTTTGTGGAAATGTCGTCCTAAACCCATATCGCAGTTTTGTGTTGAAATTATTTGACTGTTTTATAACTTTTCAACGGTGGAGAGGCAGGACCAGTAGTTCTGCAATATTATCGTCAAGGAGCCGGTGAATCTCTTTGCTCTCTTATCCGGGTCTGATTATCAGTTTGACCTTGGCCATTTCTTTCATAAATTGACGTTCTGGTAGGAATCGCTTTATGAAGAAATGAGCATTCATTTTGCTGTGTTAAGTTATTCAGCACCATTTTTTTTTCCGTTTTCCTTTGGTCACGAAATATCTCATTCGATAGAAATATTGATAGATGTGTGAGCATCCTGAATAATTGCGTGCAAGTTATTTCTCTTATAATTATGCAAGTTATTTCTCTTATGTGAACATTTCAAGGTTTAAGCTTAGTGGCGAATTGGATTCTCCTTAGTTTCATTCATGATCATTATTTTGATTAACTTCTGTATGTGAGATTCTTATTCTTTTTAATTCGTGTTCAAGTGCATGATGTAAACCCTTATGAACTGATTCGGGATTTCATTTGCCTGTGTGCCTTCAACTTGTCTGTCCATTTGATGATTACGTTCATACACGCTGTGCTTCATTGGAATCTGTAAAAGCTATTTTTTACAACAGTATATAAAACACATGTTTTACGCAAGCCGAGGTTTTACCTCGAAATCTGTAAAAGTTATTTTCAAAATAGCTTCCAAACAAGCCAATAGAACAACATAAGAAAATGATGGTACAGGACAACAATCAGGGTTTTGAGGAATCGATATGTTCCAGCATCACCTTGGTGGATTCATGAGCAAAATATTTTTGCCTGAGCAAAACATAGGGGTATCCAATAAATGACAACATATGGGCAGGCTTTGAGAATGAAAGTACCTCATACCACACCTGGCCTTTCTCATCCATCTCAATCGAAAATCGCTCTTCTCCAGCCTGTTTCCACACAGATCAATATTTCAAACATAACTAACCAGCCAAGAATCATCAATACACATTTGACACCAAAAACTATGTCGCATAAAATGCCAAGTTTATAAAGTTTTAAGATAGAGATATAGATACGTGTGTGGATTCAACAAAATAAAGCATAATGATGGAATTTCATTAGCTAAAAAGTGTACAACGGTTGACACAAAGGAATGTTATCACAGCAATATAGAGAATATCTAGCTTGAGCTCAAAATAAGACGAGGTCCTCTGCTAGATCCGAAAGAATAAGCCAAAACCCAAGCTAATAGCTTGACACAAAGCTGGTACCAGCACATATTCAAATCTTTGGCCCGAAATACTAATAGAAAGCCTGCCAACTGAATTTAACTTCTACTACCCATTTACATCCAATACTGCATTTGTCACCGCCAATCAATATTTTAATACTACAGATCCATGTCATCAATTGTCCACTTTTCTCACTGAAGGTATAAAGTTGATGATCGAATTAAACGCAGTCAAGGCTAAGAGACAGACTTCTAATGGAAATCTTGAAGTTCCTATTCAATGGCAAGACTTAGCAGAATCTAAAAGGGTAGGGGGTGTTCATATATCCTATATAAAAGCATTGTAAATGGAGATTTTATTTGGGGGGGCGTTAATTAGTTAATTGGGGGGGGGCAACATGAGGGGCATAACAACAGAATGGTGGGAGAGAGAATTTTTTGGGGGCATTGGAGGAGGTACGTATGTCTCCTTATCATTTATTAAATCCAACTGGAAGAGAATTACATCGGTGGCACTAGATGAGTTATTAAGCTCTAGCGATTTTTTTGGGGCGTGTTCGGAGGAGAAACATGAAAGACTTGGATATTATGGTATGAGATGTTGACCCTTGAAGAGTTGTTGTGGAATTTCTTCGCTTGCAGCTAATTTTCAAGAAAAGCCTCAGGTACTAATTACATAATTAGATGTGAAAACAGAAGTGTTATCAGATCTCAAAACATAAGAACACTGTTAAAGGAACATTGTTGCAACCTGCAGTGGCGGGGCAATTACAAAGAGCTAGATTTCTAATAAAGAAACGCCAATGACATTGGATTTAATAAATCCATTGAAAGCTTTGGATAAGGAGATACTTTCAGAAGGACTAAATCACTTAAAAACTAGTCCAGTAACAACCCCACACCACAGAGACGAAGAGGAAAGCACTCACCAGTAAGTGACCACCCAGAGTGCCACTTCCGAAACCAAAGGAGACATTTCGGTTTTTTTTAGTTCTACTTTCATTCACATAAACAACCTGAAGAGGCATCATGAGCCATGGGATGAACTCCTTTACACAAGCACAAAATTTCACTCCTTGTTGAACAGGAGTTTTTGGATCAACAAATGCCCAATTCAATCCGAAATGCCTGCAAATGATATCAGTCATGGTTCAGCAATTTTGCCACTATAAATGCATATATGCACTAGAAAACAGGAGTAACATAATCAAACCTCCAACTTCTGAGAGCACTCTTGCCCTTTTCAAAAGTATCAAGACCAGAACCTACCAAAACTCGAGCATGGTTCAGTAAAAATCCATCTTTAGAGAATCCTTCATCTTCTTTAAGGGAAGACAAAGATTTAGCAGTAGCTCCTCTATATTTAACATCATAGTTGAAAGTACCAGACCTGGTTGACAGGCAAGAGAAGAAAGTTTGAACGTTGAAATGCCCCAGGAGGCTAAAAATCCATTAAAAAAATAAGTCAAACATCAATTGATTACTTATCAATGCATGCTTTCTGGTCTTGTGGAGACGGCCGATGCCAGCTCAAGAAAACCATCTGTGTTCAATATTTGTACATATAGCATAGTTTTAGCAGCAGAGACAGATTTGAATATTATCAAAATACCCTTCACAAGTCACTAGAGAGTAATTCAAGTGATTGGGGGTTTGGTTTGTGGATGATGGGCCATACGTTTGATCCCTCTATTGCACACACCAAAATATGCGCGCGCGCGCACTCAAAGAATCAAAGTTTAGATTTGTTTTCGGAATTAAATTCAGTCAATGGTCTGCGGAAAAGCAAGCTGGTTAAAATTGGTGACAAATGGCTAAATACAGGAACATTAACAAGTCACAATTAGCCAGAAGATGAAGTCAAGTTAAATGACAAGAACAGACAAGTTGCAGAAACAAAACGAGACTGTAGAACATAACAAACTTATGGCAAGCGAGAAACTTCTGTGGTATTCTTAATCATGAAACATTTTAAGTCTGCAAAATTTACTGAAGTAATGTTTAATAGGTTTTAATGTCATTAAATTAAACTCATGTACATATCCAGCAGTCTAGCTCTGAATTGCGAGTTCATATACCCATCGAAATTGATGTGGATAGACACTTGAAAACTTTTGAAGCAGTAAATCGAGTGGATTCCCAGACAAGGACAAGTTAACAAGATCATGGGATTTGGACACAACGTAAAGAGGAACTTAGGATTCAGAAGCAAACAATGACGAATTCTAAAAGTGATGGAAACGAGAGAGAGGGAGAGAGCAATCGAGTGGCGAACCATTAACCAAGCTGCCGGAAAGTTGCCGTATCACTGCACACGGTGTGGATGACGACGCCGGAGGAGGCTGATGGGAACAGAAGTACGGAACGCAAAATAACTCTCGTACTTGTCACCAAAAAAAAAAACTCTCGTACAGACGAATGACCGGACGGGCGTGCCAATAAATCTCATCCGTTGCACGATCACTATTACTTGTTATTAGAAGTAATTTTAAATAAATATAAAATATCAGTTTTCAAGTGTCCATCTATATTCCAAAACAATCTTGATTTTTTTTTCAGTAGCAATTGTGAACAAAGAAGGCTAGATGATGAGACGCCTTTACAGATTTTCCCTGTTTTCTTTACGGAGTTCGACATCTTGCGTAGCAAACTGGAGCATTTGAGAAGAGATTAGGCTTTTTTTGTAAAGAGTTTAAGGTCAAAAGCACGTTTAACAATGTTTTTTTTACAAAATGAGATAATTCACTTCCCATATTTATCTTGATTTGCGTAAAAGTACTTTTCTACCGCGTTCCTAAACGAGCACGTTATGTTCAACAAAAAGGCACTTCACTGGCTGATAATGGGTCCGTTTGGGAACACGGTATGATAAGTAACTTATTTGCATAAGGACTTATGGAAAAGTAAGATTGAAAATAAGTCAGATTGTAAAAGTTATTTATGTTTGGGAAAGCGGTGTAAGAAGTGACTTATTTGTAAAAGCTCAGTATTTCAACTTGTTGGCAGAAGTAACTTATTCCCACAAGCAACTTATTTCCATAAACTTTTTCAAAAAAGACAAAAAAATATGAACAGTAACTTATAAGGACTTTTGACACTGTGCAACATACTTATGGTGGTTGAAAAGTTTTTCCAAACAGGTCCAATACTTCTAGTGTATTGGTGCTTGCTGGATCATACTTCTATTGTAGTACTATCTTCATTACATGCCTCTTAAATGTTTTAGATGCTTTCTTTGGTATAACACCAGGTTTGGCCAAGTTACTGAATGGTTGGTCGGATAAACCATCTGTTAAGGTAGCTGTGACAGTTGATGCTCCTGCTGTCGTTAAACTGGTAATGGATCGGCTTATGGACCCGTGAAGCTGCTTGATGATAACTGAAGAGAACATTTGGGCTTAGGGTGTTCAGAAACTAAGGTGAATCAAACAAACTCGTAGAGCCAAAATGAAATTGTATGGTTTGGTTCAAGTTTGAAGGCCTGGATTGGGGTTTGTTTCTGGTTTATCTAACCTTAGGGCTGGTTTGGCAACCACTTTTAAAATCTAGGTTTGATTTCAAAACCTAGGTTTGACCTCAAAACCGAGGTTTTGTCCAAGCAAAATTTTTTTCCTCAAAAGCTATTTTGGTTACAAATCCTCAGTCTGAAACCTAGGTTTTTTCTTTCATACTTTTCCTCTTTCCTACTTTCTCTCTATTTCTCTTTCTTACTTTCATCTTTCCTACCCACTTTTTTGCCTTGGAATCTGTAAAAACTAATAACTTCCCAAACATAAATCACTTTTCAAAACCCAAATTTTGCCTTGGAATCTGTAAAAGCTATTTTTCAAAATCTATTCTCCAAAACCTAGGTTTTACCTCGGAATCTGTAAAAGTTATTTTCAACCTTACATCCAAGCAAGCTCTAAAACTCCCTGCTTTGAAACACTTCTAAATTAAGTAAAAGCTAATAAGGCCTTTAAGATGTCTTGGAACTCCCTTGTAATTTTTTTTCGCCAAAAAACTTCTTTGCGCTTTGAGTGCCGACGGGTGGGTCGAATTCATTTAAGCCTGGTTTGGGTTCCTTCCCCTAACTTACAATGGCCCTATTTGAAACAACATTTGGAAAAGGTAAACGCGTGTTTAACAGTATTTTTTTGTAAAACAAGATAATCTCCTTCATACATTTACCTTGTAATGGTAAAGCATTTTTCCACCGCATTCTCAAACGAACTCAATGCAGGAAAACTCATGCTTAAATTTTACCGGTACTCTCTACTGTGCCTACAGAAAAATATTGAGATTTTTCAATATTCTTGTCTCCAATATTCCTCTTTGAAGGCCTATGAGTAATTTTTTTTAATATTCACGCATTATTAGGCTCCAAGGAGGAACAACTTTCTTAATAAAAATTGAACCTCTTATGCATGACTAAATCTCTTCCATTTGACTTAATCATGATTAGTTAAGCCCAAAGGTTTAAGCTTGCTTTTAACAAAATTTGATATTGGTAATTATTTCGCTTGTAAAATATCCTAGTAACCCCACCCAATTTCATTGCATTCCCACCTAGTTTTTGTAATTCAATAAAACAGTCTCTTTTTATCAAAAAAAAAATTCCATCGCAATTTAACTTCGTGCGGGTCAATGACAAAAGATATCGTTGATATATTTGTTTCAGACCAAATAAATTTTCTCATTAAACTATACTTGAATTAATAATGCTACCATAAAATACAGGAAAATAACAATAAAAATAGAGGAAAATAACAATCTGACTTTTTTCACAGATTAACAGTAACGGCAGAGTCACTAGGCTCGTTTGGTACGTTGAAATTGATTTTGGTGGAAATGAAAATGGAGATGGAAATTAAGATAAATATAAGAAAAAGTGAGGGGTCAAAAAATCAATTCCATGGAATTGAATACAATTCTATGGGTTACATCATGGAATTCATTTCTACCTATTTTGAATTCCATTTCCATTTCCAATTCCACCTCCAAATTCCACCATACAAAACATAGGAAATGAATTACATTTTCAATTCCACCCCCGAATTCCACCATACCAAATATAGCATAAATGAGCGTTTGGCAGTTATTCCCTGACACTATCATTCATCAGCACCAAACTTCCACAAACTAAACATGAATTGCACAAGAAAAAATGTTGTGCAAAAATAATCAAGTTAAAAATAACGTGATGGAAAGAAAGTAATTTATCTGACCATTCAGAGCAACGCACAGATCGCAAAAGTGGGATATCATAGCTGCTCAGTGCTCCATGGAAACTCCATCTTGTCCTCCATCACCATCAAGGACATTGTCCTTCTTCAAGTTGCCACACACATTACATTCCATAACGCTGGATGGAGTATTACCCTGTGGGGGTAAAGGAGCTAAAGTACCCCAGCAATTCTTTCTATCACACATGAATTTCAAAAAGAAATATGCATGTGGAAA
>JANTPZ010098595.1:0-13641 GCA_025593235.1 Vachellia pachyceras
CCGTAAGTGTTGGAATAATATCAATAAATACACAGTAAGAGCAGAGGATAAGGCCGATAAGTTAAGGTTTTGAATTTGATCTCCCAGCTTGGCCTTGAGGCATTCAGTTATCCATCCAAAGTCCAAGCCACGTCATTCAGTTATCCGTCCAAAGTCCAAGCCACGTCTGAAATTATAAAATAAAATTCAAGAGTTATAAATATAATGAGCCATAGTCTTTAACGTTATGACTTGCAGTTTGGATTAGCCATGTTTTCCAACTTAAATCAATCTATCAAGTAAGCATGTGAGAGAAATTATTTCTCAATGAATACGTGTGTTTGGGAACATCATTGAAAAAAAAAGGAGTTTACGGATTTTTAGATGGTTTTTATAGATTTCGAGATAGTTTTTATAGATTTTGAGATGGTTTTTACAGATTTCGAGATGGTTTTGTTTCGACTTGCGTGCACCGTTGGTGGAATGATATCCCAAGCAGGGCCATATAACGTAGGATAACACACATAGTTTATTAATGCAACTCATGGTTTGGATGCACTTTATTGTGCCTATCATATATGGATATGTCACTTGGATGTTAATCACATGACACATGCGTGGTTAAAAAATAAAATCCGAACTGGATCGGCTAGTGCAGACTGAAAATCGATGAACCAACTACTTATTCAATCCATACAAGGAGTTAAATCAGAGGGAGAACTGTTGAACATTAGAGAAAGAAGAAATGGAAGAAGAAAATGAATGTATTATCATAAACCCTTTTGGTTTACAACACTAATCTACCATCTCTTGAGGGTGATGAACTAACCCCATTTTGGGGACTCTTGAAGTGGGAGATCCAAGTTATCCTTCCCTTCTCTATGCATTGGTGGGGATTCTTCATCCTCTCACTCTTTGGTGATGATTATACAATCACACTCAAATCATTACATTATGATTCTTTATATAGACTTTTGGATCATTAACTAACTAAGTGATTAATACTAACCACTTTAACTAATTCATGCTTCTAACACCCCCGCTCAAGTTGACACCCCTTAACTCTAGGTGTTCAACTTGTCAATACAAAGAATTACAAGGGAGTAGAGTGAGTTAAACTATACAATTTGATTTATATAACAATACAAACATTTCTTTATAATTTTTTTCTAAAAAATGAACAGTTTCATCTGCCTCTAGAAGTCACCATTGCTGGAAGTTTTGAGCTTCAACTCTTAAGCCATGTTCATTGTTCCATCTACAGCTTTTGTTGCAAATCATAAGAATTTGTCAATCCCAAAATCCTCAAATTTACTTCTACTGTGATAAAATATCATCAACATAACCGAGTGATAATAACAAATGATACCACCGAAGTATGATCCTCTATGAATCTAGCACAATATCTAGAATCATGATGACAAATTTTCACTGGCACCCAACAAGGAAGTGGACGAGATTATATATTGAAGGTGTAGCCGAAGTGCTGATCTTCCTGGAGAACCAAGTGCACATCTTCTTATTAGACCCTTCCCTCGATTTGCTTTTGCTTTCATTTATATTTGCCTTCTCAATAGTAATCGTCTTCTTCGCCGGCAGCACCTTAAGCAGCTTTCCTCTTTCTTTGAATCTGCAGATTCTGAGTAGAAATGCAGGTCTTCTTAGATTCATTAGTAGAAGTTGAAGTTGTGCTTCCCATTGTACTCACCTTTTTAGTCCTCCTCGTCAGTACTGTCTTCAATAATTCATCTCCTCTTTGATTACGCTGAGTTTTCATTTAAGTAGTTGCCCGTGGAGGAGCGATCTTGAATTGAGAGTCGTGATCGGAGTTCTGCACTTCTGCCGCCATTTTGTCGAATACACAAATCCGATCAAAATTTTGATGTTACATCGATCGTCTGAAAAGAATCTCGCTGCAAGAGGAAAGAAAGAGATCTTAACGAAACAAATCTTGGATGCTACTGAGAGATGAGTGTAGAGAGAGAGATTATCGATGGGTTCCGCGTTCATGCATGCAGAGTCTTCTTCCACCAGAGTGAATTAAAGAACAGAGTCTCTCGGTTCTTGACACATTGCGCAGGAGTTCTTGGATGCCCAGAATCGCACATGGACTCCCAAGAACGCTTCTTGATCTTGCGCCGTGACCCAATATTTGGTGGGGTTGAACTCCTTGAGCTTCTGCAATTTTTCCAACTCCATTTGAAGTCAACAATGCAGAAGAAGAGGCACTGTTTTGCAGATAACGACCTTCAACCTCAAGAACTGAAGAAGAATAAAGAAGATGAGGAAGCATGCTGGTTTTGGTTCTCCTTTCCGGCATCATATTCCACAGAAACCGGTGGCATAGAGGAATCGGGCAGCTTCTTGAAAACACAATGATGAATCTTCAAAACACAGAAGTGGATCGTACAGCCTGGTGCTCTGATACCATGTTGAACATTAGAGAAAGAAGAAATGGAAGAAGAAAATGAATGTATTATCATAAACTCTTTTGGTTTACAACACTAATCTACCCTCTCTTGAACTACCTCTATTCTTTGAACAACTTTTTAAATTATTAATATCATCTTGTTCCTTTATAAAAATAAATATGCACCAAAAGCAGGTGCATGTGGCATGGCAATGAGTAGAGATTGCAATGGTCCTCTTGAAACAGTGAAACACCAATGGTGCGTTTGGTATCTTGGAACCCAATGGTTGGAATTGGAATTGGGGTGGGAATTGAAAAATTGGGCTGTTTGTTTTGTTGGAATCCAATTCTATGGAAGTATGGTTTCTGGAAAAAGGTTGGAAGTGGGTTCCATGGGCCTAATGATGGAATCCATTTCAGTTCTATGGAAATGATATTTTCTGGACAATATTACCCTCATATGAATTTTTGTGGACATCTTTGCCCATTCAAAATAAAACCTTTCATCGTCCAGAGCAGAGCAGTGAGACAGATCCTGGATTACGGCCGGTGCCGAGCTTCACGGCGGAGGTCGCAAAGAAAGGGAGACGACCGAGAAATCTGGTTTTATTGAATTCCCGTACTTTTCGATCTCCCTTTGTATCCACAGAACCCTTACATTTTCCAGTAGAAGATACGATGAGCTGATGGCGCCGATGAGCTGAGCAATCCAGTAGAAGATACCAGTGAGGATTGTGCTCTCTAATGCTTTCTTCTGAGAAATCCGTTTGAGCCGTGCAGCAGACGGGAATGGACAGCGATGTGCTCTATCTTCCTTTGGAAATCATCAGAAACATTCTCAAGCGACTTCCGGTAAAATCCCTAATCCGATTTCAATGTGTGTAAAGATTGGAAAAATATCATAAAAAGTCAATCTTTCATTATGGAGCACCTTCAACTGTCCAGTGATCAAAACCCCCTCTTCTTTTCGACTTTTATGGAGGGGGTTTTCCTTTTCCCTAGTGTGTGCATCTGCTGGATTGTGGGTTGCAATTCCATGGAGTTTATAGAGCACCTTCGATCAATTCCTTAAAGGGTGCTGGTATCCTTAGTTCTTGTAATGGCCTGCTTTGTCTTGCAATCCATGAGTCTGTCCAATCCCCTCCTTTGCTTGCATTGTGGAATCCTACAACTATAGCAGTCCGACATGTTCCCAAAAACAAAACTGATTATTTGACTTGCTTGATGAATGCGTGACATGATTTGGGTTCAGCCCATTTGTTAATGATTACAAGATAGTGAGAGCTTATTCTGTGGTTTGTGAAGCGGTTAGTCGAGTTGAAGTGTTTTCGTCGGAGATGATGCTTGTGGTGGTCGGAGATGCTGTGGGGGAGGGGAAATTTTTTTTTTATCGTGGAGGGCATATTAGTATTTTTACATTATAAATATAAATATTAAATTAAAATAATACCCCACTACTTCCAGCATACCAAACAAACTTTTAATCTCAGTTCCACTTCCACTTCCAGTTCCACTTTCAATTCCATCAAAACCAATTCCGCGTACCAAACGGGGCATAAGGGTGACCCATATTCCAACAAAAACTAAACAACCAAGAGCTTCTAAAAATTCGGCATTCAATCGTGGAAGGCACCAGATCGAACTTCTATATCTCCAATCCTTCCGAGATGTCTTTGCATCAATATTGCAAGGGTGAGTTGCATCTTAGGATTTTCCGGTGATTCTAAAACCATATGCAAGTGCTTCATGTATTTAATTTTCTCAATCTTATAAAAAAAGTTTAAATGATTTTTATATTAAATATTTTCTCAGTCTTAGTTTATTAGATATAAGTTATTTGGAGAATCCAAGAAATATTTAAAACCAAAGTTAGGCTATTAAATTTAATAAATTCAAATAAGGACATTCATCCTAATTTAAAATCTTAGAATTGAGCAGGAGCGGACCTACTTGCATTCCAACAGGTTCAGCTGCATCCCATGACTTCCAAAAAATTAAATATATATTAGTACTATGTGATTTATTTTGCACCAACTCATTTGCTAATTTTAAACCTACTAAATTTTTGCTCAAATTCTTCTAAAAAATATTAAAAATAAGTTCTACTTATCTTCTTAAAAAATAGTTTGAATAATTTTACCTATACACCATATAGGAGTCAAACTTTATTATTCTTATATTCAAAGTACATAATTCAATATTTATATTTTAATTACCACGATGCTCACACTAAATACTTTTTTTCCCTGTACAATACACTAAATACTTATTTTTTTTCATTTTATTATGTCTGTAACGATCCTCCATCACAGCTCGTTTTAAACAATCCTTTGTTTGGTTTAAAATTTTAGAGCGGAGGGGATCTAAAATTTATCCCCTCTTTCCCTCCCCTCCCCTTATTTTGATTTCCTTCAAATTAAGGTTTTTTTGGAGGGAAGCCAAATATTATGATTAATTTATCCCCATCAATTTTATTATGTTCTATCCAATACCAAATATTGTGACTAATAAATTGCATAAGTAAATAAATATAAATCAACATATAATGGTAAAATAGTAAATTAGATATTAACTCCCCTTCCTTCCCCTCCTAAACCAAACAAAAGATCATTAAAAATCATTCCCCTTCATTCCCCTCTAACTAAACCAAACAGAGTAATTTTATACTCTTCTATCCCTTACCCTTCCCTTCTATTTCTATCCATCCCCTCCTTTTTCCCTCCATCAAACCAAACATAGCCTTAGTGTCGACCTCTAGCAACCAACAAAAAAAGGCCACGTCGAAGATAATGTGCTTGTTTGGGAACACTTTCCCAAACGATGCACGTAAATCAAGATAAAACCATTTCGAAATCTGTAAAAATCATCTCGAAATTCATTAAAATCATCTTAAAATCTATAAAATACCTCAAAATCTGTAAACTCGTTCCTACGACTTTCCATAAACATAATTTGTGCGGCTTTAAACTCATTCGCTCAAAGAAAGCAAACCTTAAGCAAGCTTACGATGGGCTCCAAGCTCACTATTCTCTTCTCCCATCCTTCTCCTCTTCCTGTCTCTCCTGGTTCGACTTTGATCCCCATTTTACCTCAATCCAAGATTCCCTCAGTCTGCTTTTTCACCATCTCGAGTTCCTAGAATACCGGCAATGCGATCCTCAATTGGAACAAACTCTCCAATCAATTCCCGCTCCTTCTTCTTCTTCTTCATTTCCTAATCAAAATACAAAGTTTGAAGATTATTCCTCTGTTCCTGACGACCCATCTCCATCATCAAATCCTCCCCAGAATGGAACTGATTTAGCTGCCGAAAAGTCCGCAGTACCTGATGCAGTGATGACTGGGCGCGCGTTGGTTTCACTTTGTGAGAAGATGGATGGCAAGGGGCTGAGGAGGTACTTTATTGAGCATTTTCGAAGAAATAGTGGTCTTGAAGATGAGCTTTCCGGTGCGTTTCGGCGTGCTCCAGACCCAATGGCAATGGTTCTGGATTCATTGGATGGGTTACCTGGGGCTAATGGCATAAAGGACGCGGAATTACGGAGGATCAGGAGTTTTTGCTTGCTCTTCTCGGGAAAGTTAAGGACTATATCTTCAAAGATTGAATTCAACGCGAGAGAAAAAGCTAGGAAGTTGGCGGCGGTGTGGAAATGGGAGGTCATGACTGATGAACGTACAGACGCATTGGTGGCCTCGGCTTATTTGCATCTTTTTTTTTTACCTATGGTTTGATTTCAGAAGTCAGCATGGATGACCTTGTTGAATTTTTCGCAATTGCTGCAAGCAACAAGGAAGTTCCTGAGCTCTGCCGAAATATGGGGTTGGCTGATAAAGTTCCCGGTAAGACAATTGCTCTTTTAATGTCAGGTTAGTGTCTACCAGTTCACTGTTTTGCGAGGTTACATTGGAGCTTCAAGGACTTTGATTACTAATATGGAACGATTCCTCCCTTTGTCTTAGAATTATAGCACGTTGTTGGTTACAGACATATTGGTGACAACCCGGTATATTTATGTGAATGATATATAGACGTGCTTTTGGAATTATGATTTTTAGAAGTTGTGGCTTCGGCATGAGTTTATATTTTGAAACTGGGTTGGATAGTAAGATTGGACAATTTTAAGATTTTAGAATTACTAGTTTGACCTTTTTAGGTAGTTTTGTTGGAAAAAGCTTAGACAACTATTGGTTTTGTTTTTCAGATAATGTTCAGAAACTTGTAGATGGGGGTAAATATGTTTTGGCTGTCAAGTATGTTTTGGAGTTTAATCTTGCTGATAAGATCCCAACAGTACCCATTTTGAAAGCTTGTGTGAATGACGGAGAAACTTGCTCAAAGAATTCTACAAGAAGGGAAGCCTCTAATAAGTGCGTCCCTACAATTGATACTCTTATTTGTGATGCTGGTGCTCACACTTATTGTTGTGATCTTTGCAGGCTGAGGCCACATCTAGAGAAATCCATAAACTGAGATCTGTAATTAGCCACAATCTTGAAACTGAATATCTGATAGCAGGCCTTGAGCAGCGGATAGAACAACTGGAGAGGCAGAAGGTGGATAAAAGACTAGTTGCTTATGCTCTTGCTGCAAGTGCAGAGCCTCAACCTCAGTCTCAACAGCACAAGCAATAACATCAACTGCAAAAGAAAAATATCAAGAACGAGGAGCAGAAGCAACATAATGGAATCAAGCATCCTCAAGTATCTGTTCCAGTTGCCCCTGCAGCTTTCCAGCAGCATGTTGGTGTTGGTAGCGCCAATTCAGCATTACACCACCATCAACAGCATCTTATTCAGTCAACAGGTTTGTTGCCGAAACATCAGAATTCATACATGGGCTCACAAACCATGCCGTATGGCATGGTGGGACCAACCTCTACCATTTCACCTTATACAGGTCCTTCAGCTGGGTCTTATGATTTTGCCATTGTACCTATGGGTTCCAGTGGAAACCCCAGTCAAGTTGGTTCTCTTCCATACTCATCTGAGCCAAATTTCCCATCTGGTTATTACAATAGGACTGCTGCTTATAGTGGTCTTCCACATCATTACCATTCATCTTACTATCCTCAATGGTTCAAGAAGCTGAACCTTTTTAGACACTGAATTCTTGGGGTGGTATTATACTATTTTAGTTGCACTCTGGCTTAGCACTTCTGCTCTGATTATCAAAAGCATAATTTGCTTCTTTAATCCATCCTTGAAGGATAGGAACTAGATTCAGTAATTACGAATTTTGAGGGGGTATTTATATTTATGCTTTTGATTACTTGATCAATTTGTATCTGTAAGTCTACTTTTAGGTCATTATCTTCAAGACGACTTTGCTTTCTTCTGTGTTCTTTTGTGGCAAGGGATGGGACTTAAGTGGGCTTTGAAAAGAAAAGTGTTCCTATTTAGCGTGGGTAATTGATTCACCTTAGGTGAAATTCTTATCAAATGAGTCTACTGTCAGTTCATATGCACATATGATTTGTTTTTCTTTTCTGTTTTAAAAATTCAAAGGGACGCTGTTACCAAATGGGCTTTCAGCATTTGAGCAAATGAACTTTCTGATCTTTAAGAAAATAACCAAACAAGCTTTTACCAAAAGCTTGTTTCCCAAAAGGACTTTTGAGAGCCCAAAAGTCCAACCAAACACCCCCAGTTATAAATGGGTTCGCATTTTTCAAAACCAATGTATGTGATGGAAGTAATCTGCCATCAGAAGAGATTTCCTGGATGTATTTAGTTATTTTTGGATTTTACTTTGTTTGCCTCTTCCCATAAACAGACATATACCTCACAAGATTTGTTTTATCTTTGGATGTCAAAGTTCACATCTATGACATCGGACATACATTTCCTGACTTTTTTTTTGTATAAAAAAATTACAATTTACAAAGAACTGGGAGTGTGAAAGGGACAGGATAGAGATTAACCTACGTATACCAGGACTCCCAGGCACTTGTGTGCATGGGAAGTTCCACCTGAGGCAATATCTAGAATAATCAAATGTTTCTAACAGTTTAGGATGATGCTATTTTTAATACTTGGTCATGTGAATCATCTATCTAGCGGTGGCATGGCAAAGACATCTATTTTGTTGTTTTTGATTATCTTATGTACCTCTGTTCTTACACATTTTCTATTTTCAACATCAATCTTTTCCCACCCCCTTTATATCTGAAATTCCTCCTGAAAGTAGGATTGGGTGCTCCCTCCCTCCCTCCCTACCTATCTATGGGACCCGATTGAGGTTTTCTTGTAAGTGCGAAGTCAATCTCTTGGTTTCCCTTTTGGTTTGCAATTTGTTGCTCTCTTCAAATTTGACATTTGGCACACCTGCATTGAATAGGCTTCTAGGTTTGGCTGTGAAGGGCGACGGATTTTTGCAGTCTACTTATAAGTTGAGTAGACAAGAGATAATTTTATTTCGTTCCTTCTTAGAGACTATGAGACGTAATCCACGTTTAAGTAGATTATAGCTTATTTAGATCGACCTGAAATGATGTCAATCACCCTACTGGCCTTTGGTAGGGCCTATGTTTCTTTACTTTACATAGAAGCCGATGTCTCATTCTTGCATAAGGTTGAAAGCAGCCCAAATTGTAATATGTTTGGGTACCCATCTATCATTCCTTGGGTTGGCCTCATTGATTTTGAATCCAAGCAAAGTGACATAGAAAACCTCTTGAGCTGTGAGTCATTGCGGATTTTATATTAATCACGCACAGGAGGTCAAACTAATAACACTTAATAATAGACAATTAAAATAACCTTCCTCTCCCTCTCCTTCTCAAGTTGGTAATTAGGAGAATGAGCTTAAGAAAACATTGGCGTGTGTTTGTGCCCACGTGTGTGTCAGTTGTCAATGGAGTTTTTGTTTTGTGCCTGAGAATAAAAACTCCTAGGCAGTTTTTGAAGGCATTTATTTGCTTGCTGCCTCAGCGTCAGCCTTGCATATTCAAGATTTTACCTTAGGGCTGGGCTTAGTGCATGAAAAAGGAATTTGAGGAAAGGAAAAATGTTTGATCAATGGCAAAATGACCTTCACTGAAAGAGTTCCCCTTCCCCATGTTTAGGGGCTTTAGCTTTCCCATTCCTATTCCTTCTCTCAGTTCTATTTTGCGCCAAATGTGCTTCTAAAATGGTCCTCATAAGAATTTCATGTTGATAAGAAGTCTTGTTTATTTCTCGTCCAACTGAACTTACTCCCCTTGTTCTAAATAAATGCTTGTTATCTATTTCGCTCAACATGAGAATGATTATATCTTTTGCCTGTTGAATACATGACCCTTCCCGGAGTTTCTTTCTGCATTCATGCCTCTGTGCAGCAGCTATAGTTTCTTCTCTCTAACAGGAGCAAGTTATTAGCCATAGGTCTTTTATTTCTCTTTTGAATTATTTTTTCATTTAGAAGCTCTCAGACTCTGTCTGAGAAGGGTAGGAGTAAGGTTAAAAAAAGATGTATTGGAGAAATTTTGAACTGTGGTACCTTTGAATTGATCTTTTACCTGTGGAAAAGATGTCTGTATTATTATTTTGATGTTGTTGTGTACAAGAATATTCATCCCACCTTTCCAAAAGAAGTTCATCTTCTTCTTTTTGTATTGATAGTTGAGAGAGAGAGAGAGAGTAATGTAACATGTAAGAGACCTCGTTTTCTAAGTGTATGGAAATTTCTATTCCTCTAATGGGTTGAGACGTATTCTCAGTGCGTTCCTTGAAAATAGGCCCCTTCATGACTGCCCAGCTTTCTTCTTTTTGTGCTTGTGACTTGTTAGTGCTCTGGATTCAATCAACGAGAAGGATTTTGGGCTTTATGTCATTAGGATCTTTCTTTGATCAAAACCAGAAATTTGTGGAAATTTCAATCAAATAAATTTAGAATTGTTGAAATGATTATTATTCTATAATATTGCTTCTGCTAGTGTTTACGTGGCTTAAGTTAATTTTTTTAATCTTGAATAATCAAAGTAATTTTTATTGTTTAGTAATGCAGTTTTATTTTTTTTTGGTGAAAGGAGTAATGCAGTTTTAGTAAACTAGGTATTGCTTGTTTTTTCTCAAAAAAAAAAAAAAACAGAATAAGCTGTAATAGTTTAAAGCATCCTTAACAGTTACACATGGTTCCTTTCTCCACTTTATTATACAACTGCCCAAGGAGTTGTAGGGTTAAATTCATTCAAAATGATTATTATAATATTGATATTGATGATTAATTTGAATCAGATTCTTAGTTACTTTTCTAATGAAAGTTTGAATGAATGGAAATGGATTTTTCTTGCAAAAAAAAAAGATCTTACTGAAATGAGAGACAGAGATGTTTGAATTGTTTATAGTAGAAAATATGTAGGCAGAGGTGAGAAGAAAATAATGTGAGTTTTATAGATAACATTTTTTTAAAAAAAAATTAAGTTGTATGCTATAGAAATTTCAAACTCATGTACAATTGCGTTTTTCTCAATTTCATCAGTTTGAAAACGCGGTAGAGAGATTCTTTTACATAAGTTGAGGTAAATATGTGAAGGAGATTGTTGAACGTACGTTTAAGTTCCCCATAAGCTCAATGATACGAGACCATTGTCAAATATTTATCAAGAGAACAAATTTAGCCTAATATATATGTCAATCTAAATGTACAATATATAAATATAACTGAAATAATATATTTTAGAAGTAGGTCCATATGCATTGAACACTGGAAAATTCGCAGAACATGGATTTTCAATCAAGTGGGAGTCATGAATGATTCATACTTTGAAAAAATATCTTTCAAAATGAAAACTCTTTTTAGAGAGAGAGGGAGAGTTGATGTTTGAGTTCGAAAGGACATTTATCATATGCAATTCTAATGGATGTGACACCTTCTATTATACAGTTCATTTCATTTAGGTGGATAGAGATAACCCATTTTTTTTTAAAAAAAAAAGAAATAGAAAAATAAAAATCAAATCCAACCAAATTAATCCTTTTATCCTCTTATTGCATGGCCAGCCGTTAAAGGCTCAGATTTTGGTTTGCTTTCCTTTTTGCTTACCTAATTATTGCCATGAATGCTCTTTTCTGTTTCAAGTGTAGAAATATAAGGTATAAATTAACGAGAAATGGTGAAATTTATCGCTTTAAAAATTTTATTGATAAGAAATATCTAAATTTAAGTATTGATACTTTTTTATGTATGAAATCTTATATAATACCTATATTTTGTGTATACACAAGCATGCAAGATCCTTTCGGATGAAAATAAATAAATAAATAGGGATTTTTTACCAATTTTTTCTGAGAATTAAATTAATTAAAGAAAATGCTACTGTCTTCAAGATCTATACAGCATGTCCCTTAAAATTGACCACATCCTCTATTTTTGTGACTAAAAAGTTGAAGGGACATCAGATTTTGGATCTGTACCAATAATTGAGTCAAAAATTGCCCTCTTCAGATCTAATTAAGCTTCAGATTTTTGTGTGTGTCCCAAGTCACAATTGGACCCATTTATCTATCAATACATACATACATACATGTATGGCTTCAAGATAGGGAATAAAAAAAAAGAGAAATTTAACATAACGCTCTAAATATATGAATTAATGAATAAAAATTTTTAAATATTAATAAAATTACCATCAGGTCCTAGCAGTAGCCGGTTCAGTTGTCATTAACAACCTCACCAACCATCAATAACAATCGGACCAATTGCTGGTAGGACCTGATGGTAATTTTGCCCATCTTTGATACCTTTTGTTTGACATTTTCTTTGTTAATTGGGTTAGTTGTGATTTGATGTTAAATTTCTCATAAAAAAAAAAGAGGATGCATTTATTTACTTTTTTAGTACTGATTGATTTCTGGAAGTCATGCTTGCCGATTAACACGAATTGAATTATGTGACATCATGTGGGTATAAAGTTTTCTCAACATCATTTTTCTTCATATATGAACGAAGAACTCTAGAATACTATTTAAATAAATAACCAATAAATTACTTAGACTCGTGATGTTTTGAATTTAAGCTATGACAAAAGAATGGTCTAAAATTGAATTGCAATAAAAATTTTAAAATATAGACAACATTTAAAAAAAAATAAGCCATAATGCCAATAATTAAAACTGGGCAACAAAAAACTTCAAGTTAATAACAACTGAAGTTTGGTAATTGCATCTTGATTCAAAGGTGTTATATATGGAGACACTTGACTATATAGGTTTCAAAGCTAATGAATTGATTTCACAATCAAACTTAACTCTCATTGTTTTACTTCTATATATGCACTTAACCTGGACATGTTAGAATGATTAAGAACCTTATTAGGAGACCTGAATCCAGAAATTTCACAGGGAATTGCCGACAGAAAGACAAAAGTCATTCGATTTAATATATAAAAGAGCTGACAAAAGTTGGGAAATAGTAAATCTTTATGATTTACATCAATTTTGGATCATGTTCCTTTGATTCTGATTTGAATTGGTTCCTTACTGTTTCTCTGTTAATTTTAACATGTATGATTTTATATGAAATTTCGCTTATAAAATGCGCCAATGATAAGAACGATATAAAATGAAAAGAAATAGATTCCTTTAAAGATAGTTTTGTTTGATACATTATCTGACATTAAATGTGGATAACTCTATCAATCCATGAGGGTTTTTTAAGCCAAGTACGGGTATTCTCGTACTAGGGCCATTTCGTTTGAGGTAGGCATCAAATGTGAACAACTCTCCCAACAGTAATTCAAACATGGTTTCATTACGTTGTGAGGGATTGATCCCTTTCACTGCTGGACCAAGTTTTTGCACTTAAGGATATGATGCATATAATGAATCAAACTATAGGGGCCAGATGAAGTAAAATAAAATACAGGAACATAATTTAAAATTAATGAACAAATCAACGGGAGTTGATTCCATTAGAAAGGGTTGGTCACTTGTAATATTACAAGTTAAGATTTGAATCTCCACTAGAAGAGACGCCGCTCACATTTAATAGCCAATACAGGATAATACATTTACTTGACAAAAAATTGATGTAAAATATAAGAATATGTGAATTAATTTTTGTCATAAAATATATAGGACTCATTTGGGAATGCGATAGAGAAGTATTTTTACGCAAGACAAGGTAAATATGTGAAGGAGATTATGTGTTTGTTTGGGAACACTGTTTCCAAAAGGTACACACATTCCAATATAAAATCATCTCAAAATCTGTAAAAACCATCTCGAAATTCATTAAAATCATTTCGAAATCCATAAAACCATATTGAAATCCG
>JANTPZ010098597.1:0-12629 GCA_025593235.1 Vachellia pachyceras
TCCGTGCGTGATATTAGGCACGAAGGGAATATAAAATTAGAATAATAAGACGATGGGTATGTGTTAGAATTCTTTAATGACACATAAAAATTGAATGGCCAACTTTGTGAGTAGGGTCTAATTCTTGCCAATATGAGTTGGCACAAAGTGGCTAATGGAATTGATAGAGAATTTTGTTACGTCCAAATTCATTGATGCTACCTTAAATTGCCACGTTGGCAATTGATATTTTTGGAACAAGATTATTTGTCACACCAAGTGTGACATATGAATGAATCTTTTTTTTTTGGGTGGCCTTGGACTGATCCAATTTGACGACCACACAAAGTGTCTAGGCCATGTGGTTAGATTCTCAAGTTTGGATAAATGATATTGGCAAAAAAAAAAAAGAAAAAAGAAACAGGTATAGATATTGACAACCCATTTGGTAGATTTTAATCCCATGTTTGATTCATACATCATGACAATGTAATAAATGAAAATGATGATTATAAATCATTTTTTTATGTTATCAAAATGAAATTTATATTTTATCTATAAAAAAAATAAAAACATGACATACTATTTTTTAACTCTATTAAGACTAAAAATGAATGGTCTAAATTTCTAAATGTTTATTTATGAGTGTCGACATATTAATTCATACAAATTGAAATCTGGATTACATAGTTAAAGTTTTGTAATGAAATTACTTGATTTAATATAATCCGTTGTATTCAAGATTATATTGGATTACTTACCTGTATGATCAAACACTTGAATTAATTAGAATTACATTTAATCTCTTTTAATAAGAGTATCTTTTTAAACTACAATTTAGAAAGTAGAAAATAAATGCGTAGCCCGTTACCTGCAAAGGACCCACCCATATCTTGGGGTTTGGAGCTGGTTGGTTTTGTATGTATATTTTTCTTCTACTTGATTTCTCTTTCGAATGGATGGATTTTGGGGAAATAGAAAATAAACGGATACCCGTTACCTGAAAAGAATCTACCCATATAATTGCAACCCATTTAAGCTGGTTTAAATGGGTTGAGGCACAGGTACATGCTAACCTGTACTTGTGAAATTATAAACGGTGGGCTACATGTTGAAATACGGGCTGCTCAACTTGCCCGTTGTTTTGCCCTAACACAAGTTTCTTTGAATGCATGCACCCTTTTGAGGTTTTGTAGCAATAGATAGCTAGGCACTAAGGCTTCATGTCCAAACAATGGCTTAAGGTTTGTTTACATTAGTAGCACAAGTTACTTTTCCATCATAATTTACAGTCTACGATATAAAATATGTAAGAGAAGTTATATCTTTTTTTTTTGGTAACATACCATGGGTGTCCACCATCGGTAGCAGTGACTAATTCCTTTTGCTAATTTTCCGACACCTCGATGGGTGGGATAGCTGGTCTTGATTATTAAGGAGTTGCATGCCCAATGCAAAATTCGAACCTTGACCTTGATTAAGCTTAGATCAGCCCGGTACCACTGAACCAACCCCATAAACATGCTTTTGTAACGTTATGGCAAACAAGCAATTGGATACATGTAGTTTGAATGTGATATGTTATTGTTGCTTCTTTGTATTTTCATCCTATATAGCTTTTATGTAACAATGATGCTTGACTTTTCAAATATTCTAAATGGAAATTAGCCTGGCTTGAACTTAGTATAGAGCTAGTGCAGCAGATCAGGCCCAACAAATCTAAAGGTGGTGGGCTTGGGTAATTATTTTTGAAATTATGTGCTCAAACTTGATGCGGTCTCCAAACAAAAACATGCTTTAAAAAATACCAAATTTCTCACCCTTTGAAATTGCTCGTTCTGTTAGGACCATCTAATCACACTACACAATCTGTGAACATCTTTTGATGTTTTAGTAATTTCATTCTTGAACTAACGGTTGGTTGGATCAAGTGGTAAGCGGCTTGTTTCAGCTTAAGCAAGGTCTCAAGTTCGAGTCCTTGTGTATGCAACAGCCACCGTTGAGAAACTCATCCACCATTTCTAGGTGTGCGATGCGGGTCTAGTCCGGATTAGTGGAGGCGAAGCTTTGGAAACTGGGTGGAAAAAAAAAAGTAATTTTATTCTTGAACCTTGGAAGAAGCTAGCCCAAATTTCAATGGGTCATAGGCCCATTGTTATTATTGACACCGTACACCTCCTTTTTTCAAAGCCTGGTCCTCAAGCTTGATTTTAGTAATTTGCTATATATATATATTAATTTGTAAAAGCTCACATGAGCACAAACATAATTCTTTTGTTTTAGATGTTCTTGTTCTTAGAAAAAATTAGTAAAATTATAAATTTATCTTTTTATCAAGAAACATGAATGTATGTATATTAACCTTTAATGGAAAAAATAAATGAATTTGTTGTCGTACTACAAATATTATAATGCAATTTTAAACTTTTAATTAGATAGTAATATACATTATTGTTTTTATGGAAGACAAATCGAGCACTGCATAACAATTTATTTATTTATTTGAAGTTAAATAATAATATTTTAAAATTAGAACACATCCATTTGAGAATACAAAAATTTTTAGAGCATTATCTTTTTTTTACCAGCTATGGTAAAGAATTGGCAAACTGGTTAAGCAAATTATTCTTTTATTTTTTATTTTTAAAACCGATGGGTTAAGGAAAATAAAATATTCAGAATCAGAAATGTGGCTAATACATGCTCGTCCCTTCGTTATCATCTTTTCTGTGGACTGTGAAGATGTCATGCAGAGGCAGAGCTTCAACTTTCTCTCTCATCTTCCTTCTCCTTTCATTTCTCTCTCCTCTTCGCACCCACAAGCTCCATGGCCACAACTCCTTTCTCCCTCTCATGTTCAAAGTTCCCATCTCTTAATTCCTCTCATTCGATCTCTCCTTCCCGCAAATCCTTCCTTCTCTGCCCCTCAATTCCATCATCCAACCACTCTTCTTCCCTCAAATCTTCGTTAAATTTCCATTACTTGTACGGAAGCTCTGTTCGGCGGCTTAGATGTGAAGCAACACAGGTTTCAGTGGCTGAAGAATCTTCGGCATCCGGTGATGATGGAGGAGGAGGAGGCAGCGGTGGCGGGAATGAAAACTGGATTCCGGTGGTGCCGCTTACAGCGCTGCCGAGAGGGGAGCGGCGTGTGATAATTCAGGACGGGGAGACGATTTTGTTGCTGTGGTATAAGAATCAGGTGTACGCCATTGAGAACAGGTCCCCTGCTGAAGGTGCTTATAGTGAGGGTTTAATCAATGCTAAGCTTACCCAGGTTAGAGTACATTCCTTGACTTGTTGTTGGTTAAATTCTTGTGCAGATACAGCTTTTATTCATTGTCTATGAATGTTGAAGGTTTATCAAAAGTATTGTTAACTCTCAGGTCATGTTAGGATATCGTTTGAGTTGTCTGGCTGCAAAGTGGATTTTGTTTGGAAAAATTTACGAATTCTTGTAATTATAAGTAGTTCTCATTATAAGTTAGTTTAGATAAGATGCTTCCTCGATGTTTGGATCTGGGATCAAATTTTCTTTCATGATGTGCATGCTTGTCAGGTACATATGGAAAGACTAAATGTTAAGTTACAGTAGCGTTAGAATTTGTGTGGATTAGATTGAAACAAATCAACAATAGATAGAGTGGGTATAAATTTTTTTCATTCTTCGACAAGAATATCCAGCTCAAGGAATCTGAAAATGGTAAGTTTAGCCTATTGATATATGAAAGAAAAACAAAAGAACAAAGACAAAGCTCAACCTACAATTATCAGATTTCAGATTTTAGTTGGCTATATGTCAAGATTCTTGATCAGTCGATGCCTTCCCTCTCAAAATACAACATTTATCAGTAATAAGTTGCTCACGTTTTCTTCTCCAAGCTGATGTTGCAATTTGATTAATGTAATTGCTATTATTATTGACTGAGCCAATTGAACACCTACTTGATAGATTAATCATAGGAAATAATGTCATAATCCTACTCGATGGTGTCTAGAGCCTATGATAGACTTCTCCTCCTTAATCAGCTAGTTTAGTTTTGAGAGTAAAGGTGAACTTTTATCTTGCAAATGGACTGAGTATCTTCGAAAGGTTGAATTATCTTTTCAGTTCCATGTATCACCTTAAGTTAGCCATACTTTTGATGCTGTTTGGAATCTTTTTTGGGGAACCTCCATTTTATATGAATATTATTTTATTAATGCCTTCCAAGTTTTGACAGTTCCTTTACTTGTGAAAGCTCTTGCATAGGATGAGTAGTTTCTCTGGGTTAGAAAGTTAAATGTTTTCGCTGGTTTATCTATTGTAGAACATGCGTTATTGTGAGTCTTTCAAGTAAGAATGTGAAAAACTTGTGTTGTTAAGTTCCTGCATTTTCCATATTTTTTTATTGATCCAATACTGAAAGCTTTAGATTATGTATCACTTTTATTTTCCTCAGAATAAATTAATTTCAGCCTTCTTTATTTTATTACAAGTGTGAGATTAAAAGCTCAAACAGGATTAGCCAATCATAACGCAAAGATAACTTCAAACTAAGTTATTGGCATCTTAGACTGACATAAATTAGTTCTTTTGCTGAAACAATTCTTCTTGACATTTGTGTCAAATATGGCAATACTTTTTTAATAAGCATGATCGCTGCATTTGAATGAAATATTTTGTACCAAATCTTTTTTTTTGTGCTAACTTTTTGTCATGTCAGACTCAATAAAAAGGGCCATATTAAACTCATATATCAGGTCTTTATTTCCAAGAACTTAGCAAAACTATCACACTAAGATTTGCATTAAGGACTTAGCAAAACGCTCTAGAAATGATTTTATGCCCACAACAACGAAGTGCTTATCATAATAACTCCTATGGTGTTGATTTTCCATTGATATCTCGCATAACAAAATATGAGGAGAATGAATTTCAGCCTTTTGATTGCTTTATTCTTTAAACTTTGATGTTCATTGGAGGTTGACTGTTATAAATGAAAATATAGTTGTTTCAGAATGCATCTAGGCTCCTTGCTTTTAGACAGCAGCTCAGCTTTTGAATTTTTCTCATTTTTCGAACTCCCATGTTTGTTAATTCAATAAAATGATTTACGAAGAATGTCAGCACAGGTTGGCTCAAGGTAAACAGCAAAGAAAGTTTTTCTATCACATGCATGACAATGATGACATAGGTTGATCGAACGGAGATTCGTGGTATTCTCCAAAATGATCAATCATTTGAAAATTTTCAAATTATAGTTAGTATGCCTTGCCTTTCTCATATATAAATATCGCCTCATCAAAATAAAATCTTAAATCATCTTTAAACATCATGAAACTTGAAAAGTATGGAAATATACTTTTTGCACAAATTAAATTTTGGGATACTAATACTTTATTTAATATATTCTATTAAAACCTTATCTGGAAAATCTGTTCATTGATTTTACTTGACTGAAAATCAACTGATCTCTTCCGGCCCTGTCTTTACATAGGATGGTTGTATAGTATGCCCAACAACTGATAGTACATTTGATCTACGGACCGGAGAGATCAAGGAGTGGTATCCAAAAAATCCAGTACTAAGAGTTCTCACCCCTGCTCTGAGGACACTCTTTGTATATCCTGTGAAAACTGATGAAGAGAACATTTATATCAGCATGAGAGGAAGCCTGAAAGCTGATGCTTCCACGGAGATAGTTTTTAGTGGCAAGGCTCAACCTGGTGTAACGGCAACTGATGTCAATGTTGATGAGGTAATTACGCTACCTTCTCCTGTATAATGATAACTAACTCTGGATTTTTAGAGATAAAAAACATTGCAATCATACTACCTGTTGGCCAAGGTGTGGCATCAATTGTCCCATGGCGGAGGCCCAAGGGGCCAAGTCATAGTCAAACCATGGCGTTTGGGCGTCTGCTCTACTGTGGGTTAAGGAAATAGAGTTGCGCCCTGATTAACAGTTATAGCTTTTGGCCTAGTGGTAAGCGCTTGATCCTAATAATTGGTATCAGAGCCAAGGTCATGGGTTCGATTCCCAGCAGGACAATTGCTGAGGGGGAGATTGTTGGCCAAGGTGTGGCATCAATTGTCCCATGGCGGAGGCCCGAGGGGCCAAGTCATAGTCGAACCATGACGTTTGGGCGTCTACTCTACTGTGGGTTAAGGAAATAGAGTTGCGCCCTGACTAACAGCTATAGCTTTTGGCCTAGTGGTAAGCGCTTGATCCTAACACTACCCTCTTCATAGAGGTCAGATTGATTAATATTTCTTTCCCCACTTTTTAGTAAATTACATGAACCTTCTCTAGACTTTGGTGTAATTTACACATACTTGTCTTCTTTCTTTTTTAATTTACATCAATATGCTTTGAAAATAAAAAGTAAATCACATGGACTTTCCTGAAGTTTTGCTAAAATAATGTAGATCACCCATGAAAACAAAAGGAATATTACCTAGATTGGCCCTGACTTTTGCTAAAAGTGTGCATGAATCTCTTATATTTTGAAGAGTTTATGTAATTTCATCAGACCTATATGGGAAGTTTCTGCAGTTCATTCCTTATTTCATGTTTATAGGTTTTGAAAATAGGGGCCTCTATTATTTATATATAATATAGTCAAGCAAACTGCACCATCCATGTGCCACGGGTCGTGTGGCTTATGTCTTAGAGTCCATGTAATGCATGGGATCTAAATTAGTTTTAGTCAAATTCAAGGAAAATCTGTATTGATTTTGGCCCTATTTATATTAGCGTTAGGAAATCATGCTCACGTAAGGTGAGATAAAACTCATTTTACATACTTACTTCATAAATTGTAAATCACGTTGGAAAAGTAGCTTCCACCGCTGATTCAAACGGGCTCTTTATGGAATTTCAATAAAATTTAAGGAAAATCTGTACAAGTTACATTTTCTTTAATCATGTCTACTATACATTTATAACTGTGACTTGCTGATTTATATCTTGTTTAACCCAAATGTGCATGGGGATTTTAGTCATTGTCAAATATTCCCCCCTCATCGTATCGTTTGTTGCATTCTGTACAATTGGGTCAGGTTAGAATGGTGGTTGACGAGGAGCTAGAGGGTTTTGGCTTCACTGGAAAGAATGAAATAATTAATGGGAAGGCAGCGATCATCGGCTTCCTCCTGTTGTTGGATTTTGAGCTCTTGACTGGTAAGGGTCTCCTCAAGGGAACTGGCTTCTTGGACTTCATATATTCTGTCTCCAACGCTCTCCAGTAGAATTTCCCATTCTTGTTTCTCTTCTCATTAATATCATATATAGTGTGTGTGTGTGTGTGTGTGTGTGTCTGAAAAGAAATGACCTATATCATCGCATCTAGTCCTGCTTATTTTATTACATGGTTGGTTATTTTCCAGCAAGTTGTATGCATTCTAACCTGCTGTACATTGTGAAAATAGATCATGACAATCTGCAACTTTATGTTCTGCATTTTCTTAATTTACGAAATAAAATAGTTTACTGTCTGTACCGATGTTCAATAATAATATTCCAAGAATTGGTCTTGTTCCATTGACCCATATTAATTCTCATAATAATTCGAATAATTTGTTATCATAATAATTCTCATTCGCTTGTTCCCTGTCAGGTTAAAGCTCATTCATCATCTGTATCGTAATTTTGTGCTTCTTGATTTCTTAGCAACAGCTTGGAATGTCAGTTCGGTTTCACATTGCTGAAACCCAAACAACCTAATAGAACACTTCTACCAACCGTACCGATTCTTTGATCAAAAATATATATGCGTGTTTGGGAAACAATTTTTCGCAACAGTGCAAGCAAACTAGGACAAAAGCATCTAGAAATCTATAAAACCATCTCGAAATTCATAAAATCATCTCAGAATCCGTAACTCGTTTTTCTTAATGAATTTTCAAACACACATTTAACTTATGTCTTCTTTATCATTAGAAAAGTAGTTTCAACTGATAATCTACATGGTTACTTTATCATTGTCAAATTTAACTTATGATTTCATAATCCTCTTTTTTGAGTGCTTTTCAAACTTGAGTCCCCAAGCAATAAAGCTTCGGCTTTTTGGTTAAACAAGCGTATCCTTCTAAAGGGAGGATGATGAAGGAACAGCCATGGCTTGATGGGACAACAAAAAATTAATTAGAAAATTGAATATAATACTGTAACTATAAAAATAGTAAAATACTATAACTATAATATAAAAACTAGAATATTATTAATAATACTAATATAATAATAAATAATAAACTAGCTGAAAGATCCCAGATCTAAAGTCGATAAGCCTCATATTTGACCACAGCATTGAGGGAAGCCGCGGTGAGAGTGACGACAAGGATCAATGAAGCAACTTTTTTTTTTTGCCCAGAAAAAACTGGGAAGAGAGAGAAAGAGGGAGAGATGATGAGGTGTTCTTCCAATCGCACAACGGGCATTGATTCGATCTAAATACTTAAAATGATTAAAACCCATTTCACTTAGATGTGGCTTTAATTTTTTCATTTGATTTATTTGGAAAAGCGTTAAACTCCTTTTGATGACTAAAACGTGCGGTGCATGTTTGGCTGAGTTTTTATCCAAAATGACTTGAGGAGGAAAATCTCCGTCATGGCAGAAGTCTCTCCTTCTGGTGAGCATTCTTGCTGAACAGTGAAGCGGGAGATACGCTTTTTGTTTAACTGTAGGCTTGTTGCATCTGTTGTGTTGGGGATGGTAGATTCAAAAAGGTAGTGGTAAAGAATGATTGCTTGGAGACTATTCAATTATTAAAAGATTTAGCAGATGAGATGCATATCTCCATTCTAGGCGATCCACCCAGCGTTGCCTCCACATTAGCGGCCAATTTACCGTTGGGCATCCAAATGTACCTCCTCTCACGGCATGCCTTTCCTGTCTTCTCTAGCAGAAATGGAGGAAGAGAGAGACAAACAAGGCTTCGTGGGCAAAGGGAGAATGAGCGCGGAAAATTAATTTGCTTCTGAACGCGAAGAAGTTTAGAAAATTTTGTTACAGACACAAGGCGGCCGATCTGATCGGAGACGGAAAGGGGGAGAGAGAGAGAGAAGCAATATGAAAGTTTTTTTTTTAACATTAAAGCTGAAATACATTGTGATTGTTTGGAAAATCCGTTCCTAAAATGGAACACGCAAATCGAGACACAACCATATTAAAATTTGTAAAAACCATCTCGAAATCCATAAAAACAATCTTAAAATTCATACAACCATCTAAAACTCCGTAAACTTCTTTTTCTCAACAGAACTCTCTTCCTTCCACAAAATTCCCAAATACACACGTTCCTGAAAACAACCCCACCCTTCACCGGTAATAAAGGTGGAGATTGCTCGTAAATACAGAAATTATCTAAAGAGCATGTACTATTTTGGTTAGATTGTCTGCCAACCTATATTCTCTCACACACTATATTTCCAAATCGGCACATTACGTCAAATCCCTATCATTTGATTTATTGGATGTGTTGCCTTTGAAGGAAGGGGTCTTCCAAAATTAGTAATTTAACGTTGAATTGAAGAGAAGGGGCCGGCCAAGTTGCAGATGTCGGCCATTTTCTTATTCAAATTTATTCGCCATCTGCTACCCCACGTGCCATCATGTTCAAATTCAGTCCTACTCATTCTTTTGGCAGTATTTTGCCGTTTTATATAACAAAATCTAATCATATTTAAAAAACATTAAATCTTATTATCGAATGTATTTTCATAAAACCCCTTTTACATACCTACTTTAAAATTTGTAAATTGTTCTTCTCAAACAAGATAGGTTAACAAGTTAACAAGCATTTATTAATTGAGGTGACTTAGATAGCATAAATGCCGATAAATTTGAAAATTGATTGATTGGAGAATATTGGACCGCATAAAGAATCTTGGCTTGGGAGCTGACCTTCTCTGTTCTAATCTCTCCTTGGCTTGCAGGATAGTGACGTTAACCATATCATCACGTCATTTCCAACATCGTTCTCCACGCGCTTATGTGTTTAGCCAGTTTCACGCGTTTCTTTCTTTTTAAATTGCTCCAAACATAGCACTAATTTGAAAGTACTTTTACATAAATTAAAGTAAATATATGAAAAATGTTATCTTATTTTATAAAAAAATACTGTTAAATGTGCGTTTGGCTTTTCTTAATATTTCGACAAACAAGCCAATGCTGTTGGAAAAAAACAAAAAATAAGCTACCAATCATGCAAATGAATGTTTAAGATACTTAACTTTTTTTAAATATATTCTTATATATAAAGATGACGAGTGAGAGAAAATGAGAGTGAAAAAAAATGAGAAAGCATAAAGGGGGATACGGAGAGTGAGGGATACAATTAATTAAGGTAAAAATGGGCAAAAAATATTAAATATTTATATAAAATAGCATTGTTATCTATACATATAAAATCGCATTCTACAAATCTTTTTTTAAAAAAATGTAATGGATTATTTGTGAACCAAATAATTTTTTTTATAAGTAATATATACTGTAAATCAAGGAAGTATACAAATAAATTATAAATTAAGTGAAACTTGGGAAGAAGATAATAAATATATAAATTCCTTCACTTCTTTAATATTAAAAAAATTTGACTCTTTATTAAGGAATTTAACTATATTTTTTAATTATATAATATGATAAATATTTTTCTTTAAAATAATTCGTCAGATTTATATTAAAAAGTAATTTATAAATCATTTTTTCTGAATTAATATATCTGAGTTATAAATTTATATATGATCAAATCACATATATAAATATTTTTTAAATAGTATATTTAATTTCTTTAATTTTTTTTTAAAAAGTCAATTTCATTAAAAAAAAATGAAGGTTAATTCCTAATATAATTAAGGGCCTCAGTACAGCAGCCAACCAGTTCATAAGACCTTTTCAATTGCGTAACCACTTCTTCACCCTGCCACTTGCTGTACTACCACTTCCCAATCAACCTTCTTTTCCAACTTATAGACCACCGTCCATCAAAAGAACCTTCTAATCTTAGTCTTAGACCTGCAAGGAATTTATTTAGGAACTCATCTTTTTTTAACATAAAAAAAAATAAAACCACCTCAAAATTCATAAATCATCTCGAAAACCATTATTCCTTTTTTCAAACGGATTTCCCCATCCACACAAAAATAGGAAAGTACACATTTATTAAAAAAAGCACAAATATATTCGTATATACTCCCTCATGTGCTTTTTTAGTTGGAGAATTAACGTGGAATTTAATGTAATTAACAAGGATAATATTAAAAATCACTTAAATTTTACGTTGAAGTTAATAGTTTTAATTATTTTATTGGTACATGTGCATAATTTATAAGACTCTTAGAGTAAGGAGAGTACAATACTCCCTCATGTCCATTTTATAAAACATTTTTTAGAAGATATTTTTAATACTTTTTATAAAATGTTTTGATAGTTTTAATTAGCATTGAATATTTTCTTTGTAATAAGGATTGTGAGGGTATAAATTAATAAGTTGTTCAGTTTAGTGTTGTTAATAAGATGATACTGAAAATCAATTAAATTTGATAACATATTTAATATTTTTAACTATTTTTATGGATAAGTATGGATTTGTTAGAAATGTAGTATAAAATTGATTGGGGAGTTTTTACCATACATACACTTTAATTTTGTATATGATGTACTTTCACACTTGGATTAATATTGTTATCTAAATAAAATCAGCCAGATTACATATATATTGATGAAAGAAGACAATTATGAGTACAATAATCTTTTTTATTTTTATGTCAATAACAAATAAATTTTATTTCACCATTTTAATTTTAAAAAATTAATTTCATATTTTGTGGCAACTTACATCAACATTAACCATAATTAATATATTATATTATAAGTGTAATGACCAACGTTAAGGTGTATCCAATATTTTAAATAACATTTAACGTCTCGAAGTGATTTTTAATGCAATTTTATCTTCAACATTATTTTTGTAGTTAATTTTTTCATAACCCATCTTTCATTATTTTTTTAGTATTCATATTTAAGGACAAAATTATCAATCACATTTAAATTTTTTATCAATCATCTTCCATTTTTCACACCACAAAATAGATTAAAGCACCATCTATGCTGCCGTTGACATCTAATAATTAGTTTTTGATTAAAAAAAGTTAATGAAGAAAATAAGGCAGAGACGTAAAGATCAGAGTATGAGACGTACGAAAAATATGAGTTGTGTTGTGTGGTAAATATAGTTTTGACCTTTGAATATTTTGACTTTCCGTGTTTCATATCTCTTCATCACGGTCCACCTTCCTCAACACTCCATCCATCTTCAACCCTTATAAGTATCCTCTGATCTCTCTGCTTTTCCTCACAAAAATTTCCATTCTCACAAGTCACAATCCATAGGCACACACCCATTTCTGCTTTGATGAGTTGCAGCTCCGGCGACAGCAATGGAAGTCCCGGGGTCAAGTACAGGGGAGTCCGGCAAAGGAAATGGGGCAAGTGGGTGTCGGAGATTCGAGTCCCGGGCTCACGAGAGAGGCTGTGGCTGGGTACTTATGCTTCCCCGGAGGCTGCAGCGGTGGCTCACGACGTGGCTTTGTACTGCCTGAGGAAACCGGCGACATTGGAGAAGCTCAACATCCCGGAGATGTTGCCTTCTTGTTATGTGCGGCA
>JANTPZ010098599.1:0-15013 GCA_025593235.1 Vachellia pachyceras
ATGGTTTCTGGGAAGACGTTGCCATGTTTTCCTCCATGGGATTGTTCCGCTAGAGCAGGAGGGTTCATTATTGATCGGTTTCTTACAGGTCTACGTCCACAAGAATATTACTTCCATTGCATGGCTGGTCGTGAAGGGTAAGCAAAATCCTTCATTCCTGTCATAGACAAGGTTGTGATGTTAATCAAAGTGATCATAGTTAGAAAATTAAGTATATACTACTATGTCTTGCTGAAGTAAAACATAATAGTCTTGGCAAAACCTCAGTGCATAATGGAAGAAATTCTTTTGGAAAAAAGAAAATGAAATAGAAGAGAAACAAGAGTCTGTGTCTGAATTACACTTGTCACTGTTTTGTTCTGTACATGGAAGGTATAACATATTGTTGGCTGTCATATGATTACTTCTTCCCACCTGTTGATGTCTTTGCGTTACAGATTAGTTGATACAGCAGTCAAAACATCACGGAGTGGATACCTGCAAAGATGCCTAATAAAAAACCTTGAGTGTCTAAAAGTCTGTTATGATCATTCTGTCCGTGATGCCGATGGATCAATTATTCAGTTCCATTATGGAGAAGATGGTGTGGATGTCCATCAAACTAGTTTTCTCACCAAATTTGAAGCATGGCTAACTGTACGAATTTTTTTTGTTAGTCTCTGAATCACAAATTACTAATAGAATCTGGGGTAGTCTTGTTATTTATTCAGTTGTCTAATGATTTCAGAATAAGGAAATGATTTACAGCAAGTGTCACCATGAGATAGACAGATCCAGTCCTTATATTAACAAGTTGCCCGATGCTCTTAAAGAAAAAGCAGAAAACTTCATTTGTGATATCTCTTTTAAGCAGAGAATTTTTAGCTCAATTAACAGAGCAGAGTTCTTGAAGTTGATGGAGCACAAATATGTCTCAAGTCTTGCACAGCCAGGAGAGCCAGTTGGTGTGTTGGCTTCCCAATCTGTGGGAGAACCATCGACACAGATGACGTAAGTTTTTGTACCCCCATTGAAGTTTCTTCTCATGTTTCAAATACTCATGGCACCATGAACTACATAAGGGAGTTACTCATACTCGCCATTGCCTTAGTATAGCTTGCGTGAAGTTATTCTGCAGTAGATAAGAATGATACTTAGAGCTGATATATTGACATTTGCATGGACTAGAAAAAGCTTATTTCTTAGTGAAGCGGAATCAATCATGCATGACTGTTGAGATTTGGAAATAAAAATTTGGAGGGATTTTATGGCCTTGGTTTGGTTTTAGAGGAGCTTTTGGTTTCCTGAGAGTATCCAATAAGGAAATTCTCCCTATACTGAGGGAAGAGTTAATGAATAAACATGTATACAATAACAGTTGAAGAATGCTGATAATGGCTGTATGAAGTGCTAGCAAAAAGTACACCAGCTGTCACTTTCAACTACTTGAAAGCACAATTGATAGGATACCAAGAGAGTAGGGCAAACGGTTACTTGAGCTTGACTAAGTCTTTATTTATTCATTTAATTAATTATGTTTTTATTCACTTATTAATTATATAATGGGTGGGTCAGTTATGCATGTAGAGTCAGTTATGAGTTAGTGGCGGTTATGGAGGGAATTAGTTAGAGGCAATTGTATCTCTTCTTCTATAAATATCCTAGGCTGTAATCCAGTTGGGCATGAATGGAAATATTATTTCTGAATATTGGAGATCCTCCTTGGGCTTTTATTCACTTTCATTAGTGAGATTCTTGCTTTAGAAGAGAGTAGGAGAGATTATTAAGCTTTCCAGATTTTGGGAGCTTACCAACGATGATGGGAACTGATCAAAACTACAGGAACTCCATATCATGAGAGAATGCAGGCAATAAATTTGCACATTCATTGGCTTCCTATGAACAAAGCTCATTGTGATCAAGCTCCCTCAGCTTTCCACCATGAACAAACCTGTGATTTTAGAATAACGTAACAATAATTCATAATCTGCAAATACCCTATATTTGACGATGACAATAAATGAAGAGGATGTTTAATGCTCCAGACTCCAATCATGTTAGTTTGCCACCTGTGAGCATCGTGTGCTATAACATATTTTAATGACTTTTTCATAATATTTTAATATATTATTTAAATGTATTCTTTTAATTACGACTAAATCATCCACAATTAGACCATGGTTTAACCTGTCAACGGTGAAATAGTACTTCAATCAATTCAATGATTGGTCCTGTTCTAACAATGTTGCAATGTAGGATAATTTGTATTTCAGCTCATTCTCTGTTCCATAATTTCTCATATTGGATCATGCACATTATAAAAGGTGCAAGTGAAAATAGCATAATATTTTGTATTTTATGTTGATTTTATACAGACATGATCAAACCTTTCTTGACTAATGAACTGTGCTTTCATAACATGACATTTCATTTCTTTAATCCTCTTTTCCAGTTTAAATACATTCCACCTTGCTGGGCGAGGCGAAATGAATGTGACTCTTGGAATTCCAAGACTGCAAGAGATCTTGATGACTGCCTCACGTGATATCAAGACCCCAGTCATGACATGTCCCTTGAGACAGGATAAATCCATGTAAGATATTGGCATTGTTCTGTTTACTCTGCTTCTAAAACTCATTTATTTCTTTACATTTTGGACATTTATTTTCATTGATATCTGACCTATTTGATGTTCATAGGGACGATGCCATTCGGCTTGCTGATAACCTGAAGAAAATAACAGTAGCAGACATAATGGAGAGTATGAAAGTGTCTGTTGTCCCTGTAGCTGTTGATGGTGGTCGGTTTTGCAGTATATATAAATTGGTGATGAAGCTTTACAAGCCTAAACACTACCCAAAATACGCTGATGTATTGCTTGAGGACTGGGAGGAAACTCTGGAAGTTGTCTTTGTAAGAGAGTTGGAGGATGCCATTGAAAATCACGTGCTGCTGCTCTCTAAAATAAGTGGCATAAAAAACTTCACCTCAGATTCTTCTGATTCTTCACAAAGTTTAGATGAAGATGATTCTAGGAATGGTGATCGGAATGATGGTGGTGGTGATGTTGATGGTGATGGTGGTTGGGAGGATGCTGAAGAGGATGAGGATCTTGGTACTGATGCTCAGAAGAGAAAACGACAAGGTAGAGATGAAATTGATTATGAAGATGGTGCTGGAGAAGAAACGCATGAAGGTGAAATGCATCAAGGTGAGCAGTTGGAAGAAACCACTGGAGAGGATAGTGACCATGATGAGAGTGATATTGAAGTTAATGAGAATGATATTACTCGAGTACTTGAATCCAAGCACAGCAAATCTATTGATGAAAAGCCTAAAAGGAAATCTAAAAAGATAGTTAGAAAAGAAACTGACAGGGCAGTCTTTGTTAAAGCAAAAGGGATGCATTTTGAGGTCCATTTTAGATTTACCGAGGAACCTCATATCTTGTTGGCTCAGGTAATTTTTGGTAATTTTGAATGCGCCTCATTTTCTGTTAACGTTGATATTCATTTCATGGCTGACACTTTTTCTCTATCACTGATATCAACTCGTGGTCATACTATTGTCAATGTGCTGGGTTATTCCATTCTGATTACTGTGTCTGTATGATACAATATCTGGGAAGTTATTGTAATAATTAGATTTGAGTTTGAACCAAGTTGTTTTCTATAGGCCAAACTTTCTAATACGTCAAAATTGAAAGTTTATTAAATGCATGAAAAATAAGGAAGAAAAATATGGGTTAACAATTGGAAGTTACGTGGTAGAAAAAACAGAATTTGTCGTCGTGCCTTGAACCTTTTCAATTTTTTGATATACCTCTTCACAAGTATTACACTCATTGTTCTCTTTTAGTGTTTTGAAAATTGTGTGTATTATATATTGCTTGTTTTCAATTTTGGTTCTGAGTTTTGTGCACATTGCCAATTTGCAATCAAAGCCTTGTTTGCATTAGCGTTACAAAAGCACATTTACGTAAATCGAAATATACTTATCTCATTGATTATAAATCACGTTGGAAAAGTAGATTTTACTACCAATACAAACAGGCACTAAATGGGGCAATGATAGTTGACTGCTTATTTGTTGCTGCTCCTCTTGTTAAGATGGGGATGCTCTAAAAGAGTGCCCGCCATCTTTCATCTGGCCAATAACTGTCGTAGAAACAATTTAACTGAAATTCAATTTGGAAGCATATATATATATCGGCCAATGAGAAATTTGCATTGTGTTTTGCCGTCTTATTTATAAAGCCTAAGCTCTTCAGGTGAATGTACCTTCATTGAATTCACTGTTTTATTTAATTATATGCAGATTGCTAGCAGAACAGCGAAGAAGGTTTGCATCCAAAACTTTGGAGAGGTTGATCAGTGTAGAGCTATTACGTGCAAGGAGAGTCAAGTAATCTACAATGGTAAAGATCACAGGAACAGGGAAGATATTCCATCCTCTGTAAAGGAAAAAATGCCAGCACTTCAGACGACTGGCGTAGATTTCTCTACATTCTGGGAATTGCAAGACCATCTTGATGTTAGGTACATATATTCAAACAACGTCCATGCCATGCTAGAAACTTATGGGGTGGAAGCTGCCAGAGAGACCATCATCAGGGAAATAACAAATGTTTTCAAATCTTATGGTATATCTGTAAATATTCGGCACCTAACACTTATTGCTGATTATATGACGCATACTGGTGGCTATCGCCCAATGAGCAGAGCTGGGAGCATAGCTGAGTCCATTTCTCCTTTAAGCAAAATGTCTTTCGAGACAGCGGCCAAATTCATAGTTGAAGCAGCCTATCATGGGGAGATTGACAGTTTGGAGACGCCATCTTCTAGAGTCTGTCTTGGCTTGCCAGTAAAGATGGGTACTGGGAGTTTTGATCTGATGCAGAAGCTCTGAACTCACTAGTGCTACGGTCTTCAACACTGGAGCATTATTTTTGGAGTTCCTGCAAAATTTTGACCATAGTGTAATATATTGTTTGCTAGTTTTTTTGGAAGTCATTTTTTTCATGTTGAGAAAGGCAATTAATGTATTGATAGAGGAGGTTCGGGCAAAAAATGTATGGATAGGTTTTTTGTCCTTCTGGATGCAACTCCCCCTTCCAGTTGATTCGCCTAGAATGTTATTTAACCCCTTGTACCAAAGGAAATGAGTATAGTGCATTATAATCATGGTGAAAATCTCATTATATGATATTATCCTAGTTTTGATAACATGAGGTGGTATCACTTCAATCGGTGCATTATTCGATAGTCTGCTTACTGCAGTGTAAGGTGAATGCTAAACGACAAGAAAACCCTACTGCAGTGTAAGGTGAATGCTAAACGACAAGAAAACCCTAAGACCCAAGTAGAAGACAATTGTGTTGACTAGGGAAACAAATGAAAACTTTGTGAGAACAATTTGGAAAAGTGGTGCTTTACAGGTGCTATGGACCGGTGATAATGGATAAAATTTTGTGCCCCATCAATTATCTAAATTAAAATTGTGCATGTCTTGAACAATGAAGTGGAGAACTAACCCTCTCAGTGATTCTGCAAGATCAGATAAAAAGAATCCAGTAGCCCACTAAAAGGTTTGGTGAAGGTTAGGCCTAAGAAAATGGTCATGGGCTAGCACCTTTTTTTATTTTGTTTTTTTGGGTCAATCGGTAACAGCTTTTATTTTGCTTGGTGAAATCAATGTATGTCTGGCAGCTTTACTTTGCCCCAAAAAGAAAACCCTACTGTTTTATTTATCTTCTTAGGCGGCTTTATATGACAGTAGCTGCCGAAGTTATTCGAACCAAGGGTTGGGGCACAAAAAAAAACTAGAACATGTTCATTGATTATGATTTATAAATGTGTTTGCAGTTACGATATCTGTCATGGGCAGTGGAAGCAAATGACATTATTCTTCAGATTTTTTGGAACAGTAATGACTGAACTGAAACTGTTCTCTTTTTCTCATGAGGGAAGCTGAGTTGAGTTGCTAGTCTCTCTCTCTCTCTCTGTATTTATTAGCTGTTGACCCTTCAACTTCATGATTCTGAATCCTTCTGATCTTGATGGTGATTGTTTATCTAACCCTTCATAGCCTTCATGGAATTCGTTTCATCATCATCTTGTATATAATAAACATGAGCTCAAGATTTACGGTTCAAGCAAATTCCATTTTCTTATCCAAACTTGATGGTGCAAGAAACATATATGTAGAATAGGTCAAATGGCCGTGCTCATCATGTAAGGCTTTTGATGAGAGAGTATAGACAGCTAGACAAGCAGTTTAGTGGAGATGCTCACCACTAGGGGTGGAAACAGGTCAGGCCAGGCCAGACTCCACCCCAAACAGGCCTAGCCTGTTTGGATGGACTCTGGCCTGGTCTGGCCTGTGGTCTGTATACAGGCCATTTTTTGGCCTGAGTTTGAGCCTGTTATAGGCCTGGCCTGACCTGTGACTTGTATACAGGCCTGTTAAACCAAATTTTTTTCCCAATGTTGAACCATATTTCATAAACAAAAACAGAAACCCATAAGCATACACGGAAGTAGAAACCATTAAATAGATCCCATTGACGTTTATTTTGCTGACAGCTCAAGCCAAAATAAAGTAGTTTTAATTAATACACACATATATTGCAGATGTGAAAGGTTTTACTAGCTTGGAGATTAAAAGCTATAAAAGTTCATTTTGAAATAAAAAAAATCACTAACACTTGTCACTGCTACTTCATTCAATAACTGTGTTTGATCAAAATTTAACATGCATGATGAATAGTGAACTAGTATAAAGATTTAACATGCATGCTGACACTACACATCTACAGTGAATAGGCTGCCAAAGTGCCAAATCAATTCATAAAGATTCTGATGCAGAGCTAGTATAAGAGGAGGCTTGAACAAAATTTTAAAAATAAAAGAAGAAAGAAACTAAGCAAAAGATAAACAAAAGACTTATCTGCTTACCTTTTTGCAGAAGTTACACTCCCTCTAACCAGATTCTTCAAGAATGCGAAAGCAAGATATAACCACAAAACATGAAATGAACAACAAATCACAACCCAATAATTTAACTAACATGAAATGTTCAAAATTGTTCAACATGAAAGATATAATGAATATTGTTCAACATGAAATAAATATTGTTCAACATGAAATGCTAACAACAAAGCACAACCCAATAATACAACAAACATGAAATGATTCAAATTGATCAACAAAATAGGCCCAGATTCTAGATTAGCAAACATGAAATGCCTATTCATAAAGCAAACATAAAGCACACCCACTAAAAAAAAAATAAATCTTCAAGATGATTTCTTCTTGTTCCGACAACACCTAATAAAAAATAAAACAAATGTATTTTAGTATATCATAACATAATTTAACAAGTAATTTGTATAACATATAATTTCATCTTATCAATGCAAAAATAGTACCTTTGATTTCTTCTTCAAACCATACTTGTTGCGAAGCCAATCCCCACCACAAATAAGTGCTTCAATTGATTGTTCGTTCAATTTTGAACGATACTCATCAATAACCGTACCTCCAGCACTAAATGTGGACTCTGATGCCACAGTTGAAATAGGAATAGCTAATATGTCAGGACCCATCTTAGATAAAATCTTGTACTTTAAACTATTATTTTTCCACCATTCCAAGGCTGTGAAAGAGCTAGGAGGGCCATCATGCATGTAAACACCATCCTCAAGATAAACTTCCAATTCTAAGTTCATCGGGGGAATCGCTTGCTTTTCACGAACAATGCTCATAATTTTATCAAATATAGTAACAATAGAAGAACCAAGAGCATTGGCAAAAGAGTTGTTACCGGCACTATCAACTTCATCACTAGTAGGTCTTTCCATTATAAATGCAAACACAGTGATCATACATTGATTCCAGAGCACTCAACACCTTTTCTATATTATCAGAAGCCACATAATCAGGCTTATAAAGCAAAGGAAAACAGTAATTAACAACATGTGCTTTGCATCTAGGATCAAAAACACTTGCAATAGATATTAGCAAATTGCATTCGCCTCAATATTTGTCAAACTTCTCTTTCATTGAGGTTGCCATTTCTATAATGAAAAAATCACTATCTTGTGTGGCATGTCAATTACTTGTTTCACTCTCCAAACTTCAGGAAGATACAAATTTGCAATAGGGTACTCACTTCCTGATATGACAGTGGTGGCTACATCAAACACTTCTAAAAGTTCACAAATCTTCTCAACCTTATTCCAATCCTCTTCTGATGGTGCGTAACTGTAATGTGGTTCTCTCTCCTTATAAGCAGGAAAGACAGCCTTGAACTTTAAAGCCGTTGCCAACATCCTATAAGTAGAGTTCCACCTTGTTGGGCAGTCAATAATAAGCTTCTTTTCCTTTAAACGTTTCTGCTCAACAATATCACAAAATCCTTTCAATCTTGAATCATTATATTTGATATATTTCACACTCATGAATATTGTGTATAATATCCTTAATTCTACTAAGGCCATCTTGCACCAACAAGTTCAATATGTGTGCACAACATCTAACGTGAAACAAGTTACCACCTAAAGGTAATGAGTCATCAAGTGATAACATGTCCTTAAGAGCCCTTAAACAAGAGTCATTGTACGAAGCATTGTCGACCGACATGGAAAACACTTTGTTTTCAATCCCCCAAGCCTTCAAACACTTGAAAATAGCATCTGCCACATCAATTCCCCGTCTAGGAGTTGGAACTTTCACAAAACTCAACCCTCTTTTGAAGATTCCACCCCGCATTAATGAAATGGCCAGTGATAACCATGTATTCTGCTACTTGGTGGCTTGATTTCCACATATCAGTAGTCAAACTAATCTTGCTCACACCTTGTAATAAAGCCTTCAGTTGTTTCTTCTCTGCCTCATATATGGCTAAACAATCACTTCTTGCGGTCTTGCGAGTAATTTTTTGAAATTCATAATTTGCATATTGGAATCCCTACATCCAAACTTCATCCTCAACAATATTAAAAGGATGCTCATGTATCATGATTGCAGTAGCTATTATTTCCCTCATCTTCTCATTAGAATATCTCACACCCGGTACCACAAAAGGATTAATGCTTGGATTGGAAGGTTGAAATGGAATGGTGGGTTGCTTGGTTTGTGAAGAGATATGCAACTTCCTTTGCAAGCATGCATTGACATGTCTCCAAAGATGGCTAGTGCTTGCTCCCTTTCATGAGTACGCAAATACACTTTTGCAATACTTGCATATACCTTTGATTCCATCATTAGTTTCCACTTGCTCAAAATCATCCCAAATAGCTGAGGTTTATCGTTTCCTCTTCTTAATGATACCATCATCAACATCATTTTGAGTACTAGTTTGTTGACTAGAATCTGTTGGTGCTTGTTGATTGCTCTCAATAGCATTAGGTGGAATTGAATTGGATGACATTGTTTCACTCACAAACAAAGATGACATAAATCTCCATCTAGCAAAACAAAAGGATTTAGTGCCTTAATCAAAAGTTATGCATGTTTACACTGATTATGTGGCAACATATTCTGAGTAAAAATCAAAATAGAGATTCATAGCATTAATAGAATGACACAAACAGTGCATTTCAATAAACAAAAACTGTATGTAGAGAATCTAAACCTTCCTGAAGCTACCAAAACCTTCCTGTCAGAACCAAAAATATGCTACCCAATGAAACCTACTGCAAACTGTTACTTGCTACCCAGAAATATGCTTTGGCCGTTTTGAGAACATTCATAACTCTCAAAACTGTAACAGTCATAACTCAACCAATATGGAGCATTAACAGTTAAATGATGGTTGAATGTCATCAGCCAGAGTTGTGAGGAGAACAAATAACAAACATATGATACAGTTACTCTTCTCACTGTGTTGATGGTCAATCGATAATGAGCAGGTTAAGTGTAACAGCTTAAGGGTCTTGCACAAAGGAAATTGAAATTAAACAAGGCAATCTATTCCAAAAGTGGAGGGTTTTTCATTTTTCAGATCAATTATCGAAATGAGATCGAAAACAAGACAAAAGAGATGAGATCGAAAACCGAAATGCAAGTATGAAAAACACACTTGAACACTTTCGATGAGCAGAAATCACGACCGATTGAGTGAAGAGAGACGCTGTGCAAATGTTCTGGAAGCAGAGACACTGGATTCTGGAAGCAAAGACGATGTGTAAACGTTCAGCGGACAAAGGGAGAGGGCAAGAGGCACTGTGCTGTGATTCACGGCCTGTGAACGGTATCGGTGAGGTGATTAGTGGATCGTCGTCAAGAGGGCAAGACTCGAGAGGCGCCATGCGTGCATGAGTGAAGTAGTGACTAGTGAGTGAATGACCTAGGTTCCGTCTATGTGTATTGTGTAAGCGTAATTTTTATTTTTTTTAAAAAAAGCAAAAACAGGCCAACCTGTCAGGCCAAACCGGCCACTTTTACAGCCTAGGTCTGGCCTGTTTATAAAAACAGGCCTTTTAGGCAGCATGGGCCTATGCTTGGGCCTGTAAAAGCCTGGCCTGTTCAGGCTTTCATAGGCCAGGCCACAGGCCGTCTGGTCTTTTCCCACCCCTACTCACCACTCAAACTCATCGCTCATCATCATAATAACCGCACAATTTATTCAAGCCCCTCTATTGCTCCATTTCATCTCTCTCTGTGAGTTAAGAACCCATTTAACCCTAGAAAGGGAGACTATGTGTCCGTTTGAGAACGCGGTAGAGAAGTGTTTTTACGCAAGTCGAGATAAATATGTGAAGGAGATTGTCTCGTTTTACTGAAAAACACTGTTAAACGTGCGTTTGGCTTTTCTTAATACTTTGCCAAACAAGTCATATATGTGTATGTGGGAGATAAGGAACTGATGACGTCATAACTTTCTTTAAACATTGAGATTCAATCAGCAAACTAATTCGGACCTTCCATACACGCCAGACAGAATATTATTATTATTTGGTCACTTCCTTCCTCCGCTAGCTATCTATCTCTCTTCTCCTTCATCAATCTTTCTATCACGGCTTATATTCTCTTAAACACAAATTTTTATGCTTTATAAATATCAAACAAAAGTTGTCATCATTATTCCTGAAAGGTTGGGTTATATATATAGATTTAATAGCCGTTTATTATGTGGATTATGATGTCAATTAATTAAACTTCATTTCTTTTTAAAAGTAGTCAATACACAAACACACACACACACACACTCACTCTATTTCAGTTAAGCTGTTTCCAGACTTGCACTTTGACCATTCCAATTTTCTATCACGTGTTAATAGTAGCATCATCAGCTCCAATGAGAAGGACCACAGTACAATAGCAATTTACGAGCAATGATCTTCTTCAGTAAGGAACATAAGTTTTGAATTCTCTCTGTACAGTGATCATGGGGATTAAAAATAGATGGACAAAAGATATCTGGAATTTTTCAGAAGACAAAGGACATAGACCAGAAGAGAGAATTAACGATGTCTTATAATAAGCCATTAATTAATTATCGTTTTCCTATGTAAGCTCACTCGTGCTTTCTTGGAAACAGAAAGGATGAACCAAATGCCCTCTTTGCTAGAACTGCTTGATTGTGTTCCCTGTTTCCAGGGCAAAATTTTAATTTAATATTTGTTTATATATAATATTATAAACAAGTGCTACACCCTATATAGATATAGATATGTTAGAACATAGCAGTGTTTGCATGTATATATAGTGCTTCCCCCACTCTCCATGTATATATGAATTCGTGCTTCCACGGTATGTGTATTGGGTCAAGAATTGATCACCGCAATTCAAAGATTTTTTTTTTTGTATTGTAAAACTATAACTCTTTGGGGCTTCGAGGTTACGTTCGGGAAGCTAGCAAGTTTTTATTTCTTTGGGTAAAGAAAGAGGGGTCGCAAAATTATTTTAATCAATACATGTGGCGAAGTCTTAAGAATGATCACAATAATTTACAAGCGATAGTAATAGTTGAAATGAGGAAAAAAATTGAAGCCCTATGAATATTGAGGTCGGCAATCGATGTTTTAATAATATGGATGTGCTAGTAATTAACAAAACTGGTCTTATTCCATTAGATTAACTCAGTTGCGTAAATTGTATAAAGCTATTATACTCTATTAACAGTCAAATCTTTAGATAAATTATCGACTACCACTCAATATATAACTTTGTGAAGTTTTCTTGTTGGTCAACCATCTTCTAGTTGGGCATATGTGTGTTTGTGTGTGTCTGTGTGTGTAGGTTGATATGTTGGTGTGAATGGAAAGGGACGAGAAATATAAAACTGCGTTGGGGTTGGGTTAACTGTGTGTGTGTGTGTGTGTGTGTAAGTAAATGCCTTTTTTTTCTTAAAATAAAGAAGTGAAGCATATATTCCAACTTGAAAAAAGTCTTTTACTTTTGCTTTGAAAGATGGGGAAACTCTTGATTAGAGAGAGAAACATCACATTTAAGTGGTCCTGCAATCTAATATATGGCCGAATAGAGGCCAGCTGATATATGGATGAAATGCAAAAAGCCTAGATTTATGGCATATAGTATTATATATCCTCTCTATTTCTTAATCATTCCCCCTTTTCAAAAACAAAAATACCAAAAGAAGAGTTCATTCAGAAAATATTAACTGAAGAGTTAAATGAGAGAGTTTGTTAATTTTTATAAACCCTATTTTGTTCCAAAAAAACCTGAATGAGATGAAAACTAAAGGGATAGGATTCAAACTCAAAACATATGAGCCTAATTGAGGGGAAGTCCTTTAAACTTGTACAAATCACTAGTAAGATTGTCCATATCGGACTCAAATACATACTAGCTAGCATATATATTGGATGAAAGAACTTAATAAACTTATAAACCATACATGGCTGCTGAAGCTTTATGATGTAGGCCAGTCATGTTAACAAAATATAAAAGCGGTGTTGGTGAATAAAAGATGAAAGGATGGATGGTGGTATGGGCAGAGATGTTCGTAATCATAGGAATGAGGGAAACAAGAATGTTGGACAATGGTCACACGTCTTAGCTTTCTCAAACTCTGAGTCCTTCCCCTCCACACAGTCCCCCGCAAGGCACGCCGTTGGTCGTCTCTCCAGTTGGAACCAGCTCTATACTTTCATTTTGACCATCAACAACACTCATATCCTTATATATATATAACACAATTTTAAAATATATTAAAACAAGAATAAGTGAGTGCAACATATATCAGATATTAGTTGTAGCTACCATTACCTACTCCACAACTTGACAGCTTAATGTGCTGCTGATCTATTTGGTTCGTGTCACGTTGCAATGCCTCTCAATAGATATATACTAGTTTATCAACTATATATACTTGCTACATCTCGTCCCACACACACACACATGTTAATCTCATCAACACAAACGCTCAACTAATTCCAATAAATTATATATGGGGAGAGATATTTAATGGTATTGTTGAGACAGTGTAGTACTCTACGTAACAAGACAGATTTGGCATAGCCGACCAGTTTGCGCACACCAATGGAAATGTTGGCTTCATTGGAATTAGTTTGTTCCCTCTCTCTCCTCCTTCCTTCCACAACAGATCCCTTGATTCCAATTCTTGGCCATTACTACTTAATTAACAAAATAAACCTTTGTTGCACTCTTTTTTATTTTAACTATATCCACAGTACTTAAATGTTATAAATATTCATTTATCAGCAATTCATCCTACACACACACACACACACGATCGAGTAATGAAGTTTTTGCCTGTGGATCAAATTTGAGTGAATTGAATATAGCTGGATAATTAGCTAGCTCATTGGAAATGTATTGATACATATAAGCTTTTTCTTGGTCATGTGGAAATAATTTAGTGAGAATGTTTGTGGATCCCCCATCATTTATGAGTGGCCCAAAGATATGTGAGCACAGCTAGGAAGTGTAATTAATTAAGATAAATAATAAGGAGTAAGGAAAGAGATGTATTGTTCATGTGAGATTCACACAGCTAGCCAGCTATTATATCCCAACAAATCATTCTCAAAACACAAAAAGGGATACTATTTATATATATATATATCTGTATACATATGTACAAGACATTCGAGAATGGTTTCGCATATAACTTTTTCCCAGCCGTGTTACCGATTTTACCATTTATGTATGAATTTTTATTGTATTCAGTCCCTTCAATGTTTGTCCTATTAATAACAAACAACAGCTGATCATATGATTAAGCAAGAAAAAATGTGGGTTTGAAAAGATTGTGATGAGGAAAAATAAAAGGCAAGACCTGTAGTGTTGTTTTAACAACCTGGTGTTATCATTAACTTCCTTTTTGATAAAAATATTCATTAATTTTCGATCATATATATTATATTCTCTCTCTTTATATTTTCACATTACAATCAGTTGATTAATTGGGTTAATTTTGACTGTTTCAATAATGTTAAGATCAATATTAATAAGAATCAATCTTATGATCAAGCAAGTGTCGGTGAGTGGGAATTAAATAGACATAGAATTGCATAAAGATTTTAAGCTCCATGTTATCACATATGAACGCGTAATTAATTATTGTTAATTTCTACCATTGATTTATCTTTTAATGTAGCAAGAAGTTAATTAGCATATATAATTTCCTTCATCTAATGTTTTATTTATCAAAAAAGTGAAGCACTCTAACTTTCGACGTTCTAGATGTTGTTTCAGGCGTTACGTTCTCAGAGTCCAAAATTCACTGTGAAATGTAAAAAACACAGAGCATTTTAATTCCCGACTGTGATTGATTTGAAATAAATTTTACGATACTATATTTAATTTAATTTATGCACAAATACATTAGCTACACATGTCACAAATCTCCTTTTAAAATTTATTGTCTTAGCGTACTCCTCTTAAAAACGTCGTTATAACCTAAGCTGAAATTATAATTAGAAATAAACATTTAGTTTAATTTATTGTTTCTATTTTGTCAGAAATTATAAACTGAACTGAACCTGTGAAGAAGAAAATATAAATTTATAGTGCACTAGTAAGCAAGCCTCATATTTTTTTTT
>JANTPZ010098603.1:0-18501 GCA_025593235.1 Vachellia pachyceras
AAAAAAAATATTGACGATTTGTCCCCATCAGCCACGTCATGGTCCGGCTTACGGGCACCCACGAGGAGCAAACCCGACCCTAGAACCCGCCAGGTCGTACACGATCCGGAAACCTTGTTGCTGGATGTTCCCGATTATCGACAACCCGCCCATGGTTCCCGCGAAGGCGAAGCAGAAGCTACCTTGGTTGTCCACCGGAATCAAGTAGTTCGTTGCCGGGAGAGACATGTTAGCACCTCGTAAATGCAGCACCACTGTGGGCACCTTGACCTCCGTCTGCCCCGACAGATCGAAACAAGTGTCGAAGAGTGAGAACTCCGGCGCCTTCTTCAGATGCGAGGCTCCCACTCTGAAAGCGTTCCTGAGGGCGATGTAGGCGGGTCGGGTGAGCCGCGTCACTGACGTGCCGGAATCGATTATTACGCCGCCATTCCCGGCGGAATCGAGCCGAAAGAGCGACGGCGAAACACCGCGAACGGCTGCTCCCCCAACACTGATCCCGAGGAGTTCCACATAATAGAATGTGTCGAGCTTAGGGTTGCTGAGGAGAGGAGTGAACCGGGCAGTTCGAGGAATGGCCAAGTTGCCAAATATAACTGAAGACGGTTTGGCCGAAGAAGAACGTTCCACCAAGCAATAAGAGAACTTCTGGCCAAAACGGCGTCCTGTTTGTGCCGGAAACGATAACTTCCCACGGCCAAGACCTAACAGTCCCGCCGCACCGACGAAGAGTCCCTCATTGTCGTGGCCGCATCCGAGGGCAACGCCGGGCACCTGAGTGCGCCGAAACGTCAGCGTTTCAGTGGAAAACTCCCCAACGGTGAATGAACCGTCACCGTAAGAAACCTGATAGAGACAATTCTTTTTAGTGTTGCATCCGGCAGAATCCAATCGCCGGCAGAGAGGGGAGCCGCACGATATTCCGGCGAAAGATCGAGATTTGGTAGGGTCGAATACGGGGTCGGTCTGGGAGTAGCATTTCCGGCAAGGAGAACACTGTAGCCAAACAACATCGCTTCCGGTATCCAGCACCATGTAGACGTTCCTCGGAGGAGTGCCGACGCCCAGGCGAGTAAAGTACTCTCCACTGCCCTGAGCCAAGCCAGATATAATGGAGCTGCTGAAACTCGGCCTGCCCCTGCCGCCAACAAGGCTCTGGTTCACAGAGGCAACCTGAGAGGCCATGGAAACGAAGGATTTAACCCTAGCAGCATCTCTTCGCAGCCTGAGGTTGAAGAGTTGTTCTGGGGTTTTGTTGAAAGACATAGCGTCCACATGATGGAGTTCAAGAGATATCACAGATTCCAATTCGGAGGTCTCCACAGCGTCGGATTCGAGCCATGAGGGTGTCAGTGGGGGAAGAAGGGAGTGGAGGACTAGACATTGGGTCTGAAAGGGAGATGGGTCGACGGAGGAAGCGGCGGAAACAGAAAGGAGCAGGGCGGCGATGGAAAGGAGGAGGATGGGTTTCCCTGCTCTGGTTCCCATTGTTGGAGGGGGAGAGAGTGAGTGAGTGAGTGAGAGAGACATGCGGCAGAATAAATAGTGGGAAAGGGAGGTGGAAAAACGGTTCCAAAAAGAAAAAAACAAGAAAAGTGACTCTTGGTAATAAAGAGAGTTTGGTGTCAAGAAAAAAAAATAAAATAAATAAACGGTGGTTGTTTGGTAAGTGTCGTCTAACTCAATTATCGCCCATTTAGTTCAATCTCAACACAACACTGGTTCTGTTTGGTTAGCCCGTTTAAGCAATCAAAAGTTATTCTTACGTTTATCGAGACAAAACTCCTCTCATATATTTACCTCGAAATCTGTGTCCATTCTCACAACGTGCTAACTAAAAATTGATGTCGCATTGTTTCATCCAAATAAATCATTTATATTTAAAAATTTTTATTAACAATATAAACTTGAAATAGCGCATAAAATTATGCTCATGTATAAAATTATTCTTAATTCTAATTAATAAAAGTTTTAAACAGAAAATTTTCATTATTTTTCCATTCATTCAATCTTCATAATAATTTATCTCCATCATGATAGTATCTACGTTGAAAAAATATGTTTATGTAAGTTGTGATAAAACTTCTTTCACACATTTACCTTATAAAACATAAATTATTTAAAAAATAACTCTTACCACTAATCCAAACATAAAAGTTGAAAGTTAAATCTCGAACACATACTCAAGAGTCAAGAGACGAAAATCCCCGCCATTTACACTAGGAGGTTGTTCCGCATGAGAGGTTTATAAAGAAGGACAGAGGGGGTAATCTTTGAGTTAGATTTAAATTACTGAAGAGAATTGGAGTGAGAAGCTTTTCAATTAACTTGTTACCATTTTATATTACACATTTTCTTTATTAATTTTTTTTTTGATTCAATCTCATAAGAATTTATCCTCATCAAAATAGCCTTTTGAATTAAATATATTTTATAAAACAGTAAGCACCGTCTCTTTGTTGGCATTTTAAATTCATACAATAATAATCGAACTGTTTGGTGAAACATGGGTGGTAGAGAAGGTTTGTTTAATTAATGAAAGAATTATTACCCCATCCCCAAAACATGAGCAGTGCACAGGAGCAACGGTTGACCTGAGCTGTCTAGCAAGACCAGGAGAGCACTAATCCCCTGTGCTCCTCCTCACAATAGGGTCTCATTCCAATCAAATGTTTTAGAGAGCATTTGAGAAACAGTGTTTTTCTTTAAATCGAAATAATCTCTTTCAAATATTTATCTTGTAAACCGTAAAAGTACTTCTTCACCACTTTTCAAACAGGTTTTCCCTCTAATGCGAAAAATACTTATGTAACATTTGACCGTTTGGCCTTAGGTCTTTTACGTTTAAGATCCGGCAACATTTGACATTATAGGCAATAAAGTGCTGTTTGGCTTCTCCGTTTAGAATCACGTTTGTGCAAGTCCAAACAAAACCCCTATCACATACTTGTTTCGGCTTGTATGAAATCATTCTCTTGATGGATTCTCAAATATCTCATGGGAACACGCTATCAAGAAAGCCAACTTTCCCAACAATCCTCCTGCAATCAAGGAGATATTTATTTATTTCATGGATTATAAGCTTAGCTTGCCTATGAAGAGTTCGCTTGCAATTATATTTGTTTAGAACAACGTTTTCAAAAATCAAACGCACATTTAACAGTGTTTTTTCGTAAAACGAGATAATATCTTCCACATATTTACCTCAACTTACATAAAAGTACTTCTCCACCGCGTTCCAAACAGGTACACCGGTGAGGTCCCTTCTAAAAAAAATCACATGATTATGCCTTTATTTTCATTTCATTCACATTAAAAGACACTCAACAAGTTCGTCTCCATAAAAGCTTTAGAAATTATGCTGTCCATGATCCCAATGAGCCTCTAACAACCACCGCACATACACTCCCGCCACCCACCATTATTAATTCCTTTTCCCCATCACAACTATATATATATATATATATCAATTATTTTATTCGTTTATTTATTTTGCCTCCCCGTATTTGAACCATATGAGATTAACATAAATGTCTCGTCTAGTTCTGATCCAATTGAACCTCCACCTCCTCCTACTTTGAGTTTGAAGCAAGCTTGGGTGTCTAATGGCTACAATTCTTTGAGCTGTAAGATTAACAGAAAAGTCCCATCTGATCCAGGGGTTAATGAAATTCCGTTCATTCCTCTTTCAAAGCAAATTTCATCATCATTTTCCAATTGCTACAACTCTTTCAATTATTAGACCAATAAAAAAAATATCTTTTAGTTCATATATGATTCAACTATTAAGGTATTCATATTTTATTTCTAACACTGCAGAGAAAATCCATACCAGTAGAGCAGTGTAAATGAGATCTATTTGCATTAATTTTCTGGGCGGAAGCATAAACCATGGCAGCATTCCCAAAGTATCTCCTCTTCATTCTGTCATGCATGCTCCATTTCTTTCTCTCATTTCTCATTGCTTTCATCCATCCTCCGATTTTTACCTCTGCGAAGCAGTCTTCATATTCGAATGGCTATAGCTTTTAAGCCATGGCATCAAAAGCAACCTCCGATCTTGTGGTCTGCAGAGCAAGTTATGGTATACGATGACGTTCATGGTGATTCAGACTATGGCCATGCTTTTAGAAATTCGTAAAGTGACTTAAATTTGGTCTAAATACAATCAGGTTAGATCATGTACAGATCGTCACTTATGCATTAACTGTTGTTCTATTCATTGGGGAAAAAAGAAAGTAATATCAAGAAATTTCTTAACATCTTTATAACTTTTTTTGGGTTATAGCATTCATATAAAGAAAAAGTTCAACATTGTGAGATATTTCTCAACTGAAATTCATAGAGACATGCAGCCATTAATAAATCTATTCTTGATCCTTGTTTTGTTCTTATGCGTCTTCAATTTTTATTAATACGGAGATATGTAATAAATAATTTGTTCCTTCAATAAACATCACATCATGCTCAGTATATGCTCATATATATTATTTTAAAAATTGTTCATTTAATAAATCGATGAATACACACACCCGCGTACACATTTAACTCGTTTGGTACGTTGGAATTGATTTTGGTGAAAATGGAAATGGAGATGGAGACGGAAATGAGGATGGAAATGGAGATGGATATAAATATAGAAAAAAATGAATGGTCCAAAAATTAATTCCATGGAATTGAATACAATTCTATGGGTTATATCATAGAATTCATTTCTACCTATTTTGAATTCCATTTCCATTTCCAATTCCACCCCCAATTCCACCATACCAAACACAGGAAATGAATTCCACCTCCCAATTCCACCATACCAAACATAGCACTAGGATATACATGTTCATGCTTGGGGGAACCACAGTTAATATTTTGCTTGGTTGAATCACAATTTGATTTCAACCAAGTGACATAATATTTGATAAGTTTTAAAAATTTATTCTCTATTTTTTAACTCTATTCTTGTGAATTTGTGTATTTTAAAAAATTCAATAAAACTTGTACATAAACTGATTCAATCCTTTTGAACTTGTGTATTATAAAATTTTTTTATAAAAATCAGTGCATTTTACTAACCTTTTAAATTAGTAAATTTTCGTCTCCAAATGACATGTTATTATAAGTCTTCCCATTTTTTAAGGAAAGAATCTCACATTCTGGCAATATATTATTCTCTATGTTTCACATTTAAATAAATATATAAATACAGAAAATATCTTGTAACAATATATCAAATAAGAAATAATTAGGGAGAATTACTCTCAGGTCCCAAGCAAAGCAATTAATTACAAAATGGTCCCAAATATTAGCCTTAAATACAAAATGGTCCCAAACATTCACAAAATTACAAAATGGTCCCAGGAATAGCTGCTCGGGTTGTAAATAAAAGCTGCTGAGGTTGTAAATAAAGGTTGCTGAGGTTGTAAATGAAAAAAAACAACATCTAACAACCTCAGCAGTTTTCATTTACAACCTCAGCAGCTATTCATGGGACCATTTTGTAATTTTATGAATGTTTGGGATCATTTTATATTTAAAGCTAATATTTAGGACCATTTTATAATTAATTGCCTTGTTTGGGACCTGAGGGTAATTCTCCCAAATAATTACAGCATACAGTAAGTTTCATCTATTTATTATTTTTTCTGACAGTATTATATATGCGGTAACTTATTTATAGCTGAGAATCCAAAATAAAAATAAATACTGAAATGGTAAAATATCATATAATAGAATAGCAAAAAAAAAAAATCTTAGGATATTTATATTTTATTTCTAACTCTGCAAAGAATATCCATATCTTAATTCTTCATGACTAATTGACTAGTATATAATGACATCAATTTGCATCAATTTTCTCAGCGGAAACATAAACCATGGCAACATTACAAAAGTTCTTCCTTTCCATTTTGTTCATGACCAATTAGATTTCTCATTGCATTCGTCCTTTACCACATGAAATTCCTTGGGGTCTGAATCTAACTGAACCTCCGATTTTTTCTTCTACAAAGCATGAAGTTCCTTCTGCTACAAATCAACAACCACCACCTCCAATTTTGCATTCCCCAAAGCAAACTCTGGTTTCCAATTTCCATGATGCTTCAAACTATGGCCTTTTCAGAAGGCCTCATTCTGGCCCTAATCCGAGGGAAACTTCATTTTGTGGCATTGCAAGAAAATTCCCCTGATTGTAATGCAGGTCTACCTCCTCCATCTTAGATCACAGATCAAAACAAGTGTGTTGTTATAAGGCATGCCTTTTGGTTGGACATCTAGTAGTGCAATCTATTGTATTCATGTAAGGCTTGTATGCATAATAAATAAAAAGGGAATATCTTATGATGCTCAAGCTTGATCTTAGTAATGCATTTACAAATATCCTTACTCATTAACATGTTAATTATTATTTTAGTTTCAATTCCTCACTAATTATTTCCTTTCCCTTATGAAGAATGAAAAACTCCCTTCATTTCAGATATAATACACTCTTAAGTCTTAACACATGAACTAAGAATAATGCACACTTAATGCCAGTTTTCTGGACATTGATCTAAATCAAGCTAGACCATGTACGGCTGTCACTTGTGCCTCCACATTCATCAGAGTCTAAGCAGCTTCATATTCGATTCTGCAACGAATATAATACAATAACTATGGAGAGACTCTTAAATAAACTCAATCAACAAAATGATAAATAAATCAAATTTCTCTGCACTTCCTCCCATCCTCTCCCCTTCTTACTATTAAATATAGACAGATCAAATTAAATTTGAACAAATTGATTTGAAACCATTCAGAAGCAGAAGAAGATAAGAAATGAAGAGGGAAGCTGAATTGAAGATTTTCCAACAATATACCAGAAAGCTGCATCAGTATAAATAGGAAGCTTTCAGTACAATTTGAACAAAAGGCTTGAATCTGAATAAAGAAGATTTTAGCTAAGTGGGGACAATGCAAGATTGGCAACAGTAGCAGGCTACAACAATGCCTAGCAAAGCACCACCAAAAACTTGAGATGGAGTGTGACCTAAAAGTTCCTTGAGTTTCCTTTCACTAATGGGATGCCCTAGGAAAAAAAATCAGCAACAATCACATTAAGTACCTGCATCAACCCAAATTGAAAAAAAAAAAAATGTTATTCAGGCTTCAACATAACATTTTTCACAGAATCTAACATCAGTAAGTCTTGGAGCCAAGTTAATTTTGTATGTTCTACTCAATAGAATATTTAATTAGGACAATTCTCTTACATCATTGGCTAGCTTTAAAATAGTAAGATTTCTCATCCTGTTTAAGTCCCTATCATTGGTATTAGAACTAGTCGATGATAACAGTGGAAAGGGATAGTTGCAAAGGGTTTTGACGGAATAAAAACAGAGTGTCACAAATGTAGTTTACCAAGACATCGACTTTTCAAGGCCAAATCAACATTGGCATGTGATGCTAAAATGTCAGTCTAGGTTAACCAATGAAGTAAGAAGCATTTACAGAAAGTGATTCTTTCATCTCAATGATTAGAATCAAGAGACAGTTCTCATCATCCACACCTATCAAAAAGAACCTGCCTACCCAAGGGACTCTAGTAATCAAATATTGAAGCAGTATTTTTTTAGACTTTTAATAAACAAGGAAAAAAAATACTGCATTTATTTTTTTAATAAAGATATAATTCTAAAAAATCTGCATAGCCCAATCAATATCATCAATATAAACCATAAAAGTGCAGGATGCTACACCGTTCACCACTCAAGTCCCATGCATCTAGATTCTAGATACAGGGGAAAAACAAAAAGCCCCTGAAAACTGATAAGCAAGGGCGACATGAGAAAATGATGTAAGAAGCAAATATACCATCATAGAAATATCAATGTCACTATATCACCAATTATTAATCAAAAGTCCAAAAGCATAAGCGTGAAGCCTTTCATTTTGACCAAAAAAAAAAAATCTCTGTTCCATCAGGCCAGTGCAAAGCAGCGAATATTGTGTTCAATAAAAATCATAGAGGAACCATATCGTTAAGAGATTAAAAACAGTGCAGAAAACTCGAAAATAAACAAAAACCAGGACATGCTAAAATCACATGGATTACATTCACAAACTAATGTAATGATAAATCAACTATGTGAGATATTCAAAAAGTACCTAACAATTGATCAACTGTCATTTTATTGACCCATACACTCAAAATCAGTTTCAAATCTTAATAGCTGTATTAAAGCAGCTATCAAGACTTTCGCCGTAAGCCTTATGGCAACTTCTTTCTCTCATGCCTGATCCAGCATGAGGGAACTGGCACTCAGCTTTTCTTGGTTTCAACTTTCAAGCATAATTTTCTCTCCTTTCAAAGTGAATCTCCCTTTTCCTCTGATTCTTTTAGTAATCGTTTCTCCCCTTTCAAGGGCCTTCAGAACAGCTCCCATTTCAAATGACTTAATAAGAACTAAACTAACATCCCATAATAAAAAAATTGGCTTATTCCTAGCAATTTGAAGGCAGAAGAACCCAGAACTTTAGTTTAAGTGCAGTTCTAGGAATTTAGAAGCTTGATTTATAGGGAGCAAGGGATTGGATAAGTTCCTATTGTCCCAAGACTAAGAGAGATGGACATAATCAGTAGCACCAACCCATCCAATGGAACTTCAGTTGGTTAAGCATTGAACTAGATGGACATAACGACTCACTAAATTCAAGCTTTAGGACTAATAAAGAACCATGCTCTAAAGTGATCAAGATACTTAATTAGGTTACTGTAGCAAAAAATGTTGAACTCAACATGGTAGTGTGAAGACTTTCATATTGAAATCATAGCCTTGTCCATACCAAGTAAGTCTCAATTATAGGCCACAACTTTGAAAAACAATAGGCATTGTAAAAGGAAAATACACCAAGTTAAAGCTAGACAAAGAGGAGAGGGATTTTTAAGGATGCAGAGTTAAACATTGACCAAGTAAGAAACACCAAGGTAGACGAACAGATTTAAGTAGCACTAATGAGTAGTATTAGATTGACCCTGCAATCAAAATCCCTTGCACCCAACAGTTCCCTATTACACTCAGCACTAATCAGAATGTGTTGCAATGATTAGGTGACACAACCTATGAAGCACTGCTACTTCAAGAAGCCATATCAGTCCGATTCTTCAAACTGCTCCTAAATACAACATAAACATAGTTCAATATCCTTTGTTCAAAGGATTCAAACAAAAGGGCAACTTACACAGGTTCTTATGAAGAATGATTGACAAAAAATTCAAATGTACTAATATTTAAACGATCAATATGTTTAAGAGATGATAAGCTGTAAGAGAGGCATCAATTTCACATGAAGAAGCAAAAGCCAATTCTTTACCTCAGCTTGCATGCCAGCATGTTGTCGAACACCAATTGAATCATACATAACAATAAGACTAAACCCCAGACACACAGGAAATAACGAATCAGCCACGCCATGGCAAAGCGCTACAGAAGTAGTCAAAGCAGTGCACAATGCCGAGTGAGACGATGGCATCCCCCCTGAAGCACACAATAGTCTAAAATCCCATTTCAGTTCAACGAAGAAGTTCAGAAATACCTTTAACGATTGTGCTATAAACCACGCAAACAAGCCCGAAACAAATGTTGGGTTTGCTGCCAAGGTAGCAAAAAATGGGCTAAACCGAAGCTTCGCGTTCGTAGTAATGCTCAATAGAGCAACTCCTAACCCTGCGTTCTGTAAATAACACCCATTAAACTCGTCTACAACCTTCTGGGTACCGCTATAATCTCTGAAACTCGAAACCCATTTCTGGGCTCGCAAAGAAGCCAAATTTTTTACTGTTTTCAAAAAGGGGAAGTTAACCAATGTGGGGTTCGCCACCGGATGGCTGTGATTAACACTTCTATGACTTGATTTTTCCGGGAGGGTTCGAAGGAGCTGTCCAAGAAGAAGAAATCAATAACGAAGTTCTGTGTTGCTTGAAGTGCGAGAGCTTGAAAAAGGATAAGCTAGTCGCAGAGAAAGGCTTCCTGTTGGAGCAGTATGATCTAAATTTTGGTGTTAAAGAAGAAACAGAGTCCATGGAAGGGGAATTTGGGTTCTAAGATCAGTCAGCATTTCAGAGGGAACAGGAAGAAGTTGTGTATTCGCTGTTAGAGGAAAAACTTCACGGAGATTCGATGAGGCTACTTTTATATGAAGATAAGAACGTGGGGCAGAGAAAACAGAGAAACCCACACACCTTGTCTCGTTTTGATGTAATATGCCAACGAAGGCCCATTCCGGGGAAAGAGTATGCTACCCTCACTTTCTTCTTAGCTGTGTTTTTGTAGAATCCCATCCATGCAATTAGAGAAGGAAAATAATATAATCAATCAATGAAATTGATATAGAATTTAAATTACAACATTATATGCAATTCCTTTTACCTAGTATCAAAATACACTACAATTGCCATATTGTATCTAGAACGTAGGAATTATTTCATCGTTAACATTAACATTTTAATTTATATATATTTTTTAAATTTTTAATGAAGATTTAAATTAAAACGTCTTCGTTGTACAATCTATACAATCTGATAGACATAGGGCGCCTCTCAACCCATCGAGGTATGGTTGCCACTGGAACGATTGAGGTTTATAGTCTCAGTACCTTTTTTCTGCAGTGTTTTCCCAATTTCCATCGTTATATCACCATCAAGACCAGGAGGAGCTGCAGACGCTTTGGATTGGTGCGAGTCGGTGCTTCTTTGTGGCCAAAGAAGTATGCTGAAATGATTCCAACAGACATCGATGCCTCTTCTGCCATGCATGTGGGCTCAGAGGAGAGGGCAGATAAGGGCGTCGTCCCCGTCTCAGGGGGTTGTGAAGGTTGTGAGTGGGGGACTTTTGTGAAGAAGTTTTTGAACATCAGAGACCATAAGGTGAGTAACTCTCCCAACACTCATAAAGTTTCTTACATAGTTCACTGGGTTTGGAGTGATCAGAAGGGTAATGAAATTGAAGGGGTAGAAGTTGTGCGTAATTATATCTGGTTCAGCAGTGTTTATTACATTGAAATGTTGAAACAAGGGGTAGCAAGTTTTATTTTCCATTACAGTGAGTCCAGGTTGAATTACGGTCAGAATAGAGCATATTTTGGACTTAGGAAATCTAGCTCTATTGTCCATGGATTGGCTGAATTGGTTTGGATTGAGTTTAGGCCGAAAAGAAAAGGATTGAATGCTCACAGGGTTGAATTTATGGCTGGTGAATCTTTCTTTATGGAGTGCTTTGTTTGGGTTGAGGTATTTTTCTCCTGCTTGATGGCTGAAGTGATTGTGGGTTGTATTTCAACTGCAAGAATTTTTGTTGGTATTGTTAGAATTATTACTTTCGACCTGTTCAGTGGTTTTGTACATGCTGTTCATTATGGGTTTGATATATGCCTAGTCAGTGGGAATGAATACACTGCGTTTATTTGGGCATTTTATGGGCCAGTTCAGTGTGTATGGGATCATTGTTCATCTTTAGGTTGGAGTGGTGAGTTTGCTTGGTCTTATCTGAACGGTTGTGATGTTCTAACTATTGTTACGATGATTGCCCTCCTTGGGTCTCTCTACTCAAGGAATTTGAGAATGAACCATCTCTATGTATGGATTCCTAGGGAAGCATATTTGGCAGCCGGATGGGTCGTCAAAGGTTCAGTGGATTGCTCTTACCCTTTTATTAGAGCTTATCGAGCTCCTTCGCAGTTTAAGGACTTCTTGTTGGTTGTTGATAGAATCATTTCTTGTTGTGTTGCTGAACTTTTTATGCTTGTCTTTTTTGTTGTTTATTGTTGTTTGTGTTTGTCTGTTTTGCTTAGGGTGTTTGCTGTTTTTGGTGTCTTCTTAATGTTTGTACTCTCGGTTTTAATTTAATTTGATTGTTATCTTTATTGGCAAAAAGATATAGATCCTTTAACTCTTCAATTACATACCATTCAGTTAAATTGAAAGTTTTAAATTAAATTTTTTATATAAGCACGTGTAATTTTATTAGAAATAAGAGACATTTTTGGGTAAATATGATAAAGAATAAATTATTCAATGACTGATGTAATATTTTTTATAAATTTAATATTTCATATTGATATTAATGAAATATTATTATATTTGGTAGAACAAATTTATAACGAGAAACTCACTTCATCTAATTTCTTTTATCCATGCACCTTGTAACTCTAATATTCTGTCTTAATGAATTTCGCCATTTTTTATATTATTGAAAATTTTGCCTAGACATCATCTTCTGCAAACGAGCGAGGGCAAAACACGAGGAAAGAATACAAAATATACAAAATAAATTACTCAATGAGTGGTGTAAATTTGTTTTATAGATTTGGGTGTGTTTGGGTAAATGTTGTTGGCATGAAAAGCTCCTTTTGGAGTTCTCAAAAAAAAAAAAAAAGCTCCTTTTGGATAGCTAAAAGCACAGTAAGGAGAAAAGTTCCTTTAAAGCATTGTTTGGATAAGCATAAGTAGAATGCATTAATGGCTCGTTTCGTACATTGAAATTGATTTAGGTGGAAATGGAGATGGAAATGGAGATAAAGAGAAAAATTGATATAAATATAAAAAATATGAGGGGTCAAAAATCAATTCTATAAAATTGAATACAATTCCATAGATTACATCATAAAATTTATTTATACTCGTTTAAAATTCCATCTCCATTTCTATTTTCAATTTCAATTACACGATAGTAAAGATAACCAATGAATTTCCAATTCTACCTTTGAATCCCACTTTACCAAATATAGCAGAAGTAGATCTCACCTCCTTCTCCTCCCTGTCATCTTCCTCACTTGATTATTTCCTTCTCTCTTCCGTCAGTTACCATTTATCGCCACCTTCTTCCAGTTCTTTTCCCACCCCCCATCGGCAATGGATTGCCAGTAACGCTTACCCAAGTTACTGCAGCTTTGTAGCTGCAGTAGAGAACAGAGAGAGAGAGAGAGAGTTAACGACAATAAGAATAGAGAAGAAAAAATCAGCTTGATGGCGTACTTGTGGAACCAATGAAGGCCACTGCGAGAGCTAGCTAGAGCAGTCCCAGAGGGAACAAATGGTGGTAGGCGAGAGAGTGAGATCAAACGAGAATAATGAAGATAAATCTTAAAACGCATGGAGATTGATGTAAAATAGTTGTTTATTTTTTCTTAAAATTACCGCAATGTATAAAATAATATTTGAATATGAATTATTTAATAAATTTCATCCATTTCAAACATGTTTATCAAAAATTATTTTTCAAACATTTATTCGTTTTCATTTTTTTTATAAAAAATTATTTTTGTTATAATAATTTAAATATAAATTATATCACATCATCTAAATTCTATTCAATTTTTTTTTCAAAAATCATTTTATCAAAAATTTACTTATATCAACCGCACATCAAATGGATCATTTATATTATATATTGATATTGATGGAATATTTATTATATTTTCGGGGATCAAATTTATAATGAAAATATAATCCATTTCATATAAGTTCCTTTATGCATGAACCTCATAAGTTTAATATTTTATATTAGAGAAAATGACGTTAAAAGTATATCAAAAATAGTGAATTCGAGAATGGTGATTTCAAATTTAAAAAACTCAGAGTGGATATGGTTCCTTATGCGTCTTTAGTCAAGTTTAAAGGAAATTACCGAAATGACCATGTAACCCATAAAAACACTTTACTATGTCTGATTTGACGAAAAAGTAGTGGACTTCATTTGAATGAACCCATGTATGTGTTCATTTGGATGAAGTCTTCAATACTTTATATACCAAGCAGACTTCATTCAATTGAACGCATAGTTTATTTGAATGAAGTTCACCACTTTCTAAATCGCACTTTTTATGTGCAGTTTAGAAAGTGGTTTTCATTTGAATGAACCTAAGCTTCATTCGAATGAAATCCATTACTTTTTTTACCAAATCAGACTTCGTAAAGTGTTGCCTTTATGGATTATATGACCATTCAGGTCATTTCCTTTAAACTTTGTTAAAAACGTGTGAGGAACTATCACCACTCTGACATTTAAATTTCAAGATCATTATTATGAGATTAGAGGTACTTTATCCGTTATTTTCTTATCATATTGAATTTCATAAAAAAACTTTGATGTTGTTGAAAAATTTGCCAAACCATCGTATGTCTAAAATGCACAAACAATGTGAGGGCAATCTTGTCAATTAACAACAACTGAAAAAAGTGATGAATTTTCCAACTAACATTTGGAAAGTTTCCATAGTTTGTGAGTGATATTGCCTAGCTTCGCTTTCCATTCCCGCTTTCTCTTCATCTTCGCCAATAACCTCTTCCCTCTTCTTTCGCTCGACAATGGAGAATCTGATTCAGCTTGTGAACAAAATACAGAGGGCGTGTACCGCCCTTGGCGATCATGGCGAAGAGAGCGCAATGCCTACCCTCTGGGACGCGCTGCCGTCAATCGCCGTCGTCGGAGGACAGGTTTCATTCTCTTGCTTCTTTTTCAGTCATTACGTTTTATGTGTATTTTTTTATTGAATTTTGATCCACTGATGTAATATATGATGATCTTTTTTCCTCATGTGAAACGCTGCCTGTCTGATCTATAAGTTTTTCCTCCCTTCTTTTCCTCTTTGATTCACCTTATTATTCTACCAGATTCTATTTTAATGATTATGATCCTTTCATTCTAATGTCAACATTAAAGGGAACTGCACTTCTCTCTTCACTTTTGTTTAACTCTGCTGCGAGTTTTCTAAAATCCATTTCTTTCTTGTGTGCCAATCTATGTGTCTGAGGGGAGTGTTGCTGCTGGCCACTTTCACCAATGGTCGTTTTGCAATTTGAATAAAAGAATGGAATGTGAAAAATGAAAAGTTCATATATTTGTGGGGTCAGTTAAAAGATTCACTGAACCTCAATATGTCTGTCTTCCCACTTCTACCGTTACCTTTGAGGCCGTCTCCAACACTAAGAAGCGTGGATCCTTCAATTGGGAAAGAAGAGTCCTGTGGCATGTTTATTGAAAAAACGGTTATAAGCGATCGATTTCCACTATCTTTGATCTTGAGATACATTTGTTACATAATATGATAATACAGGGTCTTCAAATGGTTTTATTGTCTGTCATGGCCTGTCAATTCCAGTTTTTAGTGCAGAAAATGGTGTTGGAAAGACACCTTACGTTGATGTACTGTTCTTTTGATTAAATAGTCGGAAATTAAATGCTCCAATTATAAACGCACATTCTGATTGATACTTGCTCTATATTGCTCAGGCTGTTGCGTCGTCTCTTGCTAATATTTAATATAATCTGTGTCTTGGCCAAAAGAAATTCAATCTCTGTCAAAAAAAAAAAGTCCTTAGCTAGGAATTTTTCTAAAGATCATCAAATTTTTTAAGCGTTCAATATTTTCAATGGTTCCGCGGAATCATTCTTGTCTTCATAAATATTTACAAACTTATTCAATATTTCCTAGAGCTCCGGAAAGTCTTCAGTGTTGGAGAGTATTGTGGGAAAAGACTTCTTACCACGCGGATCTGGTAATTCTGGCCATCTATAATTAGTCACATACTATTTTATGATTAGTTTTTCTCTTCCTATTTATCTTCTTGAATTGAATATCTGGATAAGTGAACCAATTTTTATTTGCAGGTATTGTCACTCGGCGTCCTCTTGTTTTGCAACTTCATAAGATTGATGAAGGAAGAGAATATGCTGAATTTATGCACCTTCCAAGGAAGAAGTTCGCTGATTTTGGTATTCTGCTATAGAAAGATTTTTCCTTTTCACACGTTACTTCTTCATTCCTAGCCTTGTGACAGGGAAAAAAATTCAATTAGCATTTTTTTCACAACTGTTACTGTTACTTATTATGATTTTTAGAATTATGGGTTAACAAGTTCATTCCTTATTGATGCTTTTGTCGCTGCTTCTCCATAGAAACTAACTTTGCCTGTTCTCTAGCTGCTGTTAGGCAGGAGATCTCTGATGAGACTGATAGAGAGACGGGCCGGTCCAAATCTATTTCCTCTGTTCCAATCCATTTAAGTATCTACTCCCCTCATGGTGAGAAAGATGCCTACTAGTATTTCCTATTATCAAGTTAGTATATAAGTGGTCATGTATAATCTAAATATGAAGTTGAATAGGAAGTCATATTTTTCTGTTAGTGTCTTGCATTAGTAGGTACCATCTCATGTTCATTGCATGCGCAAGATTCTGCTAAAAAAAGTCAATTTGATATTTTATGCATTCATTTCATCTGTTGAACTTGTTGACCTTGGCAGTTGTCAATTTGACCCTAGTTGATCTACCTGGACTCACGAAAGTTGCTGTTGGTGAGTTTCTAAGGCTGACGACTTGCTACCAGTTAAAGATAATTTGAAATTTTGAACAGTATTATAATTGCACAAATTAATGGCATTTTGTTATCTGTGTATTATAGAGGGTCAACCAGAAAGCATTGTACAGGATATTGAAAACATGGTCCGTTCTTATATTGAGAAGGTAATTGTTCTTGTACTTTTGAAATACATTCTGTCTCCTTTTGGCGATTGTTACGATGATTTGAAAAAACTGGCAGTAGATGAACTTAGATGATGTCATTAAAACCTGTCTTTTTCAGCCCAACTGTATCATTTTGGCAATATCTCCTGCCAACCAAGATCTTGCTACCTCAGACGCAATTAAGATTTCTCGTGAAGTAGACCCGAAAGGTGAGATGCGAAACGAGTTTGCGTTATGTAGTCCTGCGAATCAGTATCTGAGTTTAATGTTTTGACTTTTGTGCTTCAAAGCGTTCTTGATTTGCTAATTCTGTACCACTTTTCTTAGACCTTCACATGAGGAGATGGCTTGAAACATGTTATATAAGCAATTGAAATGGCTGGTTTCTGGATATCTTTCTTCCTATGTTTAATCATCATTGGCCTTATTTCAGGGGAAAGGACATTTGGAGTTTTGACAAAGATCGATCTCATGGACAAGGGTACTGATGCAGTTGATGTAAGTATTTGGTCCCTTTCAATGCATCATTGTCAGGCTACTATAAATATTGGCCTTACCGAACCATCTCTTGGTGCTTGCTGGCAAATTTCGCTTCCACGGCAAAAAACTAATTTCTAAGCAGTCAATTTTTTCCTCTAACGGTTTTTTCTCCACACTTCCCTTTCTCAGATCCTTGAAGGAAGAGCATATAGGCTAAATTTCCCTTGGATTGGTGTTGTCAATCGTTCCCAAGCTGATATCAACAAAAACGTTGATATGATTGCGGCACGGCGTAGAGAAAATGAGTACTTTGCTAATACTCCAGAATATAGACATCTTGCAAGCAGAATGGGTTCTGTCCATCTAGGAAAGGTGTTATCTAAGGTATACTGAAGATATAACCTAATCTTTGGTTTTCTAAATGGCAGTGCATTTATAATCTATTTGAATGCACAAGTTAACTTCTATCTGTTATGTCAATCAAATTTTCAGCATTTAGAAACTGTTATCAAGTCTCGGATCCCAGGCCTTCAGTCACTTATAAGTAAAACTATTTGTGACTTAGAGGCAGAATTAAGCCGCCTTGGAAGGCCTATGGCTAATGATACTGGAGTAAGCCCCTACAATTGGCTTTCCTAAAGCATTTTTTTTATATAATTATGTACTAACTTGGTTGTAGAAGATAGTTGATATAGAGCCTCTATCTTCTTTTAAGAATTTTTTATTTAATATTTTTCACCTTTTGCAGGGAAAATTGTACATGGCAATGGAAATCTGTAGAAACTTTGATCAGATATATAAAGATCATCTTGATGGCGTGTATGTCCTTCTTCCCTGTTAGTTTTTCTACATACTCTTATGACCCTTGATATATGAATACGGATTTACACACAGAAATACAATTAAAGCTAAAACTCAATTACATTAAAAGATAAAGACTACACTTTTACACTGATATAAGGTAAAAGATTACAACTTGACACTGAATAAGAGATATAAATCACACATACACTCATAGAAACAACTCTCACAAGCAGAACAGAACAGAAGCTAACAACAAAGACAATAAAAATACAACACAAACTGACTTCAAACAGATACACAAAGTATGATGAAGAAAGACCACCTTCCTCCACCCCTACCAATCTTTCAAGAGGACCGGCTCTCTTCACTCTAAAGGCCTCGGCCTCTATTTCTTCAAAATTATTCTCTGCTCTCCTGCTGAACCCAATGGAAGATTTATGGACCCAAAATATGTCTCTCACAATCCCAACTTAACCCTCTGGTAGACTTTGACCACAACCACTCTATAGCTACCCTATTTTCTGTTTCTTTCTCTAAAATAATAAGTCAAAGTTCAGACCAACAAAAAGTATCTTTCCACTTTTATGTATTTTCCTAAGTTTCCCAAAAGGGGTCCTAACCCATACTGGATAAATATATTAATGTTTAATGATTCATTGTTCACAGGCGGCCTGGTGGTGAGAAAATTTACCAAGTATTTGATTCTCAGTTCCCTGCAGCTATG